>CABHPH010152330.1:12903-51169 GCA_902168325.1 Peromyscus nudipes | reverse complement strand
CACGTATTTATACTATACACACACATCGCCATACACATAAACACTCACATACATGCATTCACACCTGCACATGCATGAACCTTCATACACACATGCATATTCATGCATCCATGTGCATACAAACACTCAAACACACATGTATGTGTACTATATACAGAAGTGCAAAAATATACACTATGTCAAGAAATATTAATTAAAGGGGATCAATAAGTCTTAAATTTGTCCACATATACAAATAACATTGATCAAAATCTTCTAAATGTTAGAAACAGAACTGTCATTTTTTAACAAACAGCTTCAAAGACTGATGAAGCAGGATTCTATTAATAAAACCAATGTGGCCGGAGTGGTGGCTCATTCCTTTAATCCCAGTTCTCAGGAGGCAGAGCCAGGTGGATCTCTGTGAGTTCAAGGCCAGCCTGGTCTACAGAATCAGATCCAGGACAGGCACCAAAACTACACAGAGAAACCCTGTCTTGAAAAACCAAATAATTAATAATAATAATAATAATAATAATAATAATAATAATAATAAATAAACCAATGTGATAAGCCTGCTATAAAATAACTTAGGTGTAATGCTTTTAGGAATTGTAACTGGAATAAAATGTTCTAAAATTTATAAAAGTATTACTTTTTTTCAGTGGATTTTGGGTTAGATCTCTGTATGTTTTCAATTTCACTCTTAAAAATAAATGTTACTTATATTTTGGGTTGTGAGCCTAGCCTTTAACAGCTAAGCCAACTCACACACCATTAATCCCAGTACTTGGGAGGCAGAGTCAGATGGATCTCTGAGTTCAAGGCCAGCCTAGTCTACATAGTGAGTTCCAGGACAGCCAGAGCTACACAGAAAAACTCTGCCTCAAAAAAAAACAAATAATGATGATGGTGATGGTGATGATGGTGATGATGGTGATGATGGTGATGATGGTGATGATGATGATGATGATGATGATGGTGGTGATGATATTGTTGATGATGATGATGTTATACTGAAATAGATAGGAAGGAAGGAAGAAAGGAAGGAAATGAACATCCTTTTTTTTTTAACCTCAGACCTCCTCCTGTAAGTGAGCTCGCCACCAGAGGGACAGTAGTTGGTGTCATTTCTGCTGCTGCTATCAATCAGAGCATCGTCTACTCCATCGTGGCAGGAAATGAGGAAGGTATGTAGAGAATTTTGCCTATGTTTTCTCCAAAAACCAATAAAGGTAGAATCAGGAGAACTTTTGGTTGCACTCTTATTTTCTCTATCCTAATGTAATTGTGTCCACCTTCAATGTAATTGACGACTTGATTAATAGTCTGGATGTGTTAGCTAAAATCATTGTGTGCCCTGATTAATGTTTAACATTTCAATTATAGAAGCTTTTACCCTCACTTTCTCAGTGATATTTTTGTGACATTTCTTCAAAATGAATGAATTGTTCTTTCAGCTGCAAGAGATAATTATTTTCAAGACTCATCTCTCCCCTCTGTGTGTACCACAAGCCTGATCTCATGTCATACTAATCCTGAGGAAGCTTTAGGATCTTGTATAAGTATACATACCAAAAGAGCCATATCAGTGCTAGCAGGCAGGTGTGTTATATAATACAACGCCCCAAACAGACAAATCAGTTAACGGGAACTTTTGAGTTTTGTCTTTCAGACACTTTCAAAATGGTAGTCATTTGCTGGATTCTAGGAACAAAACCATCTCCCACTCACGTTCCCACCATGTCCCCACTAGAAACAATATCCTCTCCCACTGAAACACTTCTTCATTCCAAATGTTGTCTGCTCTTTTCTCTGCTGAGACCCTGAGCAGACTGGGATAGGATGGGTGGCTGAGAATGTTTAATCCATATTTAATACATTAGCTTATTTGGAGTGTTTAATCAAAGAGTGAACATGGCTACTCCTTGGCATCTGAAAGGACAGTCCTGAGACTGTCTGGAGTGTTTAGGAGACCACCTGTCACTAGAGGGGGGCTGCCCCTGCAGGAAGCACACACCACCGATTCGCTGCTTATCGATCCTCTGTTTTATCTCCACCACTGCGCCTCCTCCCTGAGGGCAATGGAACCTCTTTTCCCCACCGCTTCCAAATCCAAAAAGCTGGAACTTCTCAACCTGTTCTGATGTTCACCCTGTCCTTGTCCTTCAAGATAGCAACAAGCTCTATTTGACAGCCACAGCGACTGTTGCGTGCACTTTATCCATTTGCTCATTCAGTAAATACTGAATGTCAGTGGTGTGGTAACGGCTCTTTCAGCTACTAGAAGTGTGGAGAGAAGCAAGCAAGCATGTTCCTCATGATCTCAGAATTAAACAGTCCAGCAACTGTTAAACGTGCATGTAGAGTATTTCAAAAGATGGTGATTACGACAGAGAAGGGTGAGGGAAGATATGGGGAAGGAAGCAGTGGAATCCTATACAGATAGACAGTGCTCCCTTCTTTCCACTTAAAGTACTTACACACTTAAAAAAAAAACAGAGACCAAGGCAAAGTATTTTTAAAATGCTCATGATAATAAAGCATGTGTAAAAGTAACCTACAAGCTAAATCTGCAGGAGTAAAAACAGAAAATACCCAGTTAAGCAAAGTGCAATGGGCTTCTGTAAGAGAAAGGCCCTGCTAAGGCAGGACCGTCTGACATCATGGAGACAGGAGGCTTGCTAACTGAATGCCTGCATCCAGCAGACTCTCAAAGTAACACACAACCAAAGCTACAGTCTTAATGCACCATTCAGGGAACACACCCTGATAATCCCAATAGCAGGAATGTTTCCAAACACAGGAACCCTATCATTTTTAAGCTTAGCAACTTTTTCAGATGTTTCTAGTGCTGTTGAAACCATAATGCTTTTTAAAGAGAATTTTTCCTTACCGTGTGAAGAAACTAATGAGTTGTATCTTAAATTCCAGATAAGTTTGGAATCAACAATGTCACGGGTGTTATCTATGTGAACTCACCATTGGACTACGAGACAAGGACCAGCTATGTCCTTCGGGTGCAAGCAGATTCTCTGGAAGTGGTCCTCGCCAATCTCCGAGTTCCTTCAAAAAGTAAGTTACATTGCTTAAGAGAATGACAACATTTTGAGGTATTTTTACTGTTTAAATAGTGAGTTACATATGCATGAAAAAAAAGCTATCCCTTAAGGCTTTAGGGACCTCCTTAGTTGCTGGAGAGGAATAGCCATTCATCTTAGCAGATGGCATGGCAACAACTCTAGGAATGAGGCAATAGCATACTATTTACCGACGATGTATAAAATAGTTATGATAACTTCACTTGCATAAATTGATCAGTACACTTTTCCATCCCCCTTTGAAAGCCTGGCTGCATGGCTAATAATACTGCAATGAATGTGTGACCACCAGACACTGCCTACATGAGAACAGAGGGAAAGTAGCTTAAAAAGTGACTAGTGGGCTGCCAAGATGACTCAGTGAGTGAAGGTGCTTGCCCCCAAGCCTAGACACGAGTTTGATCCCAGAATCCTCACGGCAGAAGAAAAGAATCAACTCCTGAATGTTGTCCTCTGACGCCACATACACATGGAGGCATGCATATGCCCAAGGGGGAGAGAGAGAGAGAGAGAGAGAGAGAGAATACAGTAAAACTAATATAAACTAAACTAAATAAAAGAATTTTAATATTTTAAGTTAGTGATTAGCAATAATTATAATTTACCTGTAGCATCGCATTTAATTTCCACGTGTTTCTATGTGATGATCAAATGACTATCGACTTTCTAAAATTAGGTTCAGTAATGTTATGAAGTGACCGTCAGTACGTTAAAAAAAAAAAAAAAAAAAAAAAAAAACATGATGTAGCTGGAACAGTGATGCTAAACTACTTCTTTGACCTGTCAGAGCAGCATCACTCCTGTGGAAAAGCAAGCAGATGTCAGTTTGTAGAAAAGGCTGTGACCGATGCTAGGACAATGTTATCAATGTTACAATAAATCCACGCATGTAACACCTTTCCACACCAAGGCAATGGATGCTAGGACAATGTTACCAATGTTATAATAAATCCATGCATGTAACACCTTTCCACACCAAGGCAATGGATGCTAGGACAATGTTACCAATGTTATAATAAATCCATGCATTTAACACCTTTCCACACCAAGGCAATTGAGCCTTTCATAATCAGTGTGTCCTGTTTAAGATCCAGATGGTTACAAAAAAACACTTTTCGCCTAACTTCATACAATAGAGGCACCTGCAGAAAGCAAAGTGAAATAAAGCATATAAAGCAGTGGTTCTCAACCTGTGGGTCAAGACCCTCTCACGGGGATGGCATATTGTATATCCTGCATATCAGATGTCTATATTATGAGTCATAACAGTAGCAAAATTACAAAGTCACAACAAAAATAATTTTATGGTTGGGGATCACTACAACCTGAGGAACTGTATTAAAGGGTCTCAGCATTAGGAAGATTGAGAACCACAGGCCTAAAACATTCATCTTTTCCCTTGAGATCATGTTTCAACACCACATTAAATTATGACATTCCTCAGCTTCTCTAGAAAGAGAAGAGGAAAAGAGATGGAGGCAATGTAAACCTCAGAGAGCCAGGTGCTGAAGAAGGGCTCAGCGTGAAGGAAAAAAAAAGTGGGAGATGTGATATACAAGCACATCAGCTCAGCAACTGACTGTCACTAGAGGAGACTGTTATTTACCATAAACTTTATTTAACAAGCTGGTGTGGGTGGCTGTACAGTTGTTTGTAAAGATACATCGAAGGCATTCAGATAATAATACTGTCCTCAGAGATAATACTTCACTGGCATAGTTAAACTGTTTCAAAAGAGCAGAACACTTCTCCAGGTTTTAAACATTTGTAACTTCATTAAAATATGTGTATTGGTGTTTCCCTGCATGTATGCATGTGGCTACATGTGCATGGAGGCCCAAGAGGATGCCCAATCCTCAGGAACTGGAGCTATGGGTGATTGTGAGCCACGGTGTGGGAGCTGGAAACTGGAACTGGTTTCTCTACAAGAGCAGCAAGTGTCTTAACCTCTGAGCATCTCTCCATTCTTCATTCATGTTTTAAAGACCTTAAGCTGGGACCAGTAAGGTGGCTTAGCAGGAAAGGGCAATTGCTGTCAATCCCCGGGTCCCCAGGTTGAAGAAAGGATTCCTGCAAGCTGTCCTCTGACTCCCCCTTACCCATGACAAATCAACACACACACACACACACACACACACACATACACACACACAATTAATTAAGTGAATGTAATAAAAAGAAAAAGCTTGTAAATTACAAGCATTTACACTTTTAGAGAAAGGTAGAAGATTCCATAGACTGTAAACCTATCTAGCTAAATAAACAGATAAAATATTATAAAAGAATGGTATTATATAACTTGTTGTTCTGAAAGAAAGATATTATGTAACTTGTAAACACAGCAAGTGGAAAAAGTTAATTGAAAATTGCAACTATCACTTTTCATTGAAACAAATAGCTTTAAAAGGAAAATTGTACTGCATGCTCAGGGTACAGGACGTTGTATTTCCAAAGGACTATCTATGATTTTCAGAAAAGAGACATGGTAAGTTCTCTATATAAACATAATACAAGTACTTCCCTTCACTATAGTGTTAAAGTACATGGAAGACAATAGAAGTTTACCCAATGCCCAGTTATATGCTCAAATGTGCCCTGGTGAGTATGCAGTGATGAGACTAGCTAACAAACTCATGAAATACCTCTCAGAAATGCAAGAAGCCTAAAAGGCACGTGTTCATTTGCTCACTGCCTGATTATTTGAATATTGCTATTAACATTTCATGACTAACCTTTGCCTTCTGTTCAAAATGAAGACACATGCATTTCCAACATCATTCCATTTATTAATAACTGTTAATGGCCTGTAATCAATCCGTAGTCCATTAACTATGCAAATAAGTAGACCATTATGTAAATTGAGGTTAATTAATTAATTGTCTAAAGGTTTTACTTTGCTACAAAATTAGCTACCCTATGGATTTTAACTCTATTGCACATCATATTAATAAAAGTAAGCATCTAATTCACTGAAGTTGTGCTTTATTGTGACTCCTTTATCAAGTGATTGTTCATAAAATAGTTTTCAAAGTGAATTTTACAACTGTTCTATAAATAGATTTAACATGTGAATAAAAGTTAAAATAGGCAATTATAGAGTTCATTTTATAGATTCAACATTAGAGTTTAAGACAGTATGGGCTAGTGTTTTTCAGTGCTAGGGCTAAGGTTGGGCATATTTCAATATCTAACTCTTACTAGACCATCATAGTGAAATATTAACATGTGTAACACTCTCTGCTACAATTCCAGCTACCTCCCATGACCTCACTTTAAAACTCATCAGAAACATACCAACCCATCTTTAAGTATTTCCATATTATCTCTTTATTTCATTTTATTAACATTTTTCACTTATTTTACATATTGATCACAGTTTCCGCTCCCTCCTCTCCTCCCCTTTCCTTCTCCAACTCCCATCTACCCCCCTCCTCATCCACTCCTCCTCCATCTCCATTCAGAAAGAGCAGGCCTCCCATGGGCTTGAACAAAGCATGGCATATCAAGTTGAGGTAGGACCCAGCACCTCCCCCTGTATCAAGGCTGGGTGAGGTAATCCAGCATGAGGAACAGGTTCCCAAAAGCCAGCTAAATGCCAGGGATAGGTCCTGATCTCACCGATAGAAGCCTTACAAACAGACCAAGCTACACAACTGTCACACACACATGCAAAGTGCCTAGGTCAGTCCCATGCAGGCTCCCTGACTGTTGGTCCAGAGTCCACATGCTTCTACAAGCTCAGGTCAGCTGTCTCTGGGTTTCTCTGTCATGACCTTGACCCCACCTGGCTCATACAATCCCTCCTCCCTTTCTTCAGGAGGACTCCCAGAGCTTGGCCCAGTGCTTGGCTGTGGATCTCTACATCTGCTCCCATCAGTTACTGGATAAAGGCTCTGTGATGACAATTAGGATAGTCACCAATCTGATTACAGTAGATGGCCAGTTCAGGCACCCTCTCCACTATTGCTAGGTGTCTTAGCTGGGGTCTTCTTGTGGATTCCTGGGAGTTTCCCTGGCATCAGAACACTGGCTGCTCTTCTAGAGATCCTCAGTTCAATTTCCAGCAACCACATGGTGGTTCACAACCATCTATAGTGAGATCTGGTGCCCTCTTCTGGCCTGCAGGCACACATGCAGGCAGAACACTATATAATCCATATTATCTCTTAAAGATAATGCCAACACAAAACAGCTCTAACCTCAAAGGGAATAAGTGATATTTTATTCTTGAAACAAAAATGATGACCATGGCCTAATGTTCGTTAACTGCCTACCACATGTTGACCAGCATAACAGTGTTTCAGAACACAAGGATTTAGGAATCCAAATTGCTGCCTTCAAGTTCGCTTTGGTTGAATTAAGAGACAAAAGCTACATATAACTATTGACAATGCAAGAACTATACCATAAGAGTGATTGCCAGTGCATGTACCAAGTTTACATCATTCAGAAGCGTTCACTCTAGCATAAATGATCAAATAGCTCAACTGTTGCCCTGTATCTTTGAGAATGAACTAGAGGAAGTTACGAGGGCAATTCCAAACACAATAAGGAGATACTAAAAGTATGCAAAGTAATTATTTTGTAAGAAGCTGGGATAAGAGAACCAAGGTACTAAAAATCTAAAGGGATTTGTAAAAATTTCATATAAATAATCACTAATAATAGGTTTTATAATGTATTAAATCAGGATTGACTGCTATGAAAGCCCATACTCACAGGAAGAAAGGAAGAATGTCAAGTGAATGGAATCATGAGAGTTTTTTTAAGGAAAGAAAATAAGATTATGAGGTTAGATATGAATCCTTTTCTAAAGCATACTCATCTTCATAAAAGGTGGGATGTGGGCTTACATACACCTTCCCACATCAAGTTCAATGCTGGCAACTACAACAGAAATACTGTTTCCTCTATTTGCTGGGTGGTGAACTCACATTTGAGACATAGTAGATAAATCCAGAGGTAAACAGATGGAGCAACTGCTGTTACTAGGGTGATACTTCCAGTCACATCTGGATCTGTGTAGATTTCCAGAATTACACAACAGAAAACCTGTGAATGCTGTGTGGTTTCAGCCTTGGGCTTAGCAGTGTAGAACACAGATCTTGTTCCAAAGGCAGAGTGAGTTCATTATGAGCCCAGGATGAGTGCCCACAGGCAGGGAACACAGATCCAGCCTGACCTTCGTGTCACTGAGTGAGATGGCTCAGTGAGGAAAGGCACCTGCCAACTAGTGTCTGATCCCCGGATACTACATCATAAAAGGATGTTGACGACTGAGCTCCACAGGTGTGCCGGGGATCACACATGGCCACACACACAGACACAAAATAAATATATAGTAACTAAATTTAAAAAAAATATCAAGTACAATAGCACAGCTATTAATGAACCAAAGAGAATGGAGAGAGAGATTGATAAAAATAGATAAATAAAAGTTGGTTTAAACAGAGCACTTTTGACTCTACACACCTTAACAGGGGACTTCCAATAACATCTCTAAACTGGGGAGGGAGGGAAAGTGTGCCTTTAAATGAAACTTGAAGTATTAATTAATATATCAAAGTAAATATTTTAACTCATTTTAAAATATACTTCCTACTAAACAATTATATTCTCTTTTTTACTAACATCTATTAGTTACATAATATGAGTTCAATAAAAACCATGTCCCTGTGTGGAGGTCAATTTTTTTTTTTAGCTTCTACATATGAGAAAGTGTGTGGTACTCATGCTATGGGATGTCTCTCTGTACACTATGAAGATATTTTGTTCCCATTGGTAAATAAATAAGTTGCTTTGGCCTATGGCAAGGCAGCTTAGAGGCAGGCAGGAAATTCAAGGAGAAAGATAGAGAAGAGAAAGGCTGAATGGGGGAGATGCTAGACTGCCATCCTAGGAGCAACATGTAATGGAATGCAGGTAAAGCCACAGAACACATGGTGATACATAGATTAATAGTTATAGGTTGAGTCAAACTATAAGAGCTAGCTAGCAAGAGGCCTGCCATAGGCCATCCAGTTTGTAATTAACATAAGCCTCTGAGTGATTATTTTATAAGTGGCTGCAGGTCTGCAGGGCCAGGCAGGACTGTGGGGCCAGGTGAGATGGGAGAAACCTTCTGGCTACATACTCATCTTCCTGTGAGTGGATTGTTTCATTTATTTCCCCAGTGTCCCTGTACTTTACTGCAAATAACAAAGTTCCGTTCTTGTTTGGGGGTGAATAATGTTCCATTCCAAGTGTACATGACAATATTTCCCTATTCATCCATTGATGGGCATCTAGACTGAATTCATAGATCATGGTTGTATTTGCATCTTCTCTCTGGCTGCTGGTGTTATTTCCTGTGACTTTTTACCTAGAAGTAGAATGAAGGACTGGATTTTATGATTCATCTAATTTTAATTTGACAAGGAAATTCCATACTGTTCTTCAAAATGATTGTGCAACTTTACACTACTATCAGTGTATGAGAATTTGTTTTCTTCTTTCTGAATTGTGTTTTTGCAATGAGACTGTTTGTTTTCCATCTCCCTGAGGACATTTTTTATGTTTGGCTTTTTGATAATTATGATGCTATCTAGTCTCAGGTGACATCTGTTGTTTTGATTTCATTTCCCTGATAGCTGAATTATTAGTAATTATCCATATATTTTACTGGTCATTTACAATTTTTCCTTTGAGAAATATCTGTTTATATCATTTGATCATTTTTTGGATTGTTCTTATTGTTAAGATTTTTTAAATATAATATATTCATATCACACATGTGTGTGTGTATGTGTGTGTGTGTGTGTGTGAGACAAGTTGGAAAATACATACTCCTAATCTGTACTACACTCTTCACCCCATCGCTGTTTCCTGTGCTCTGCAGGGTCTCTTTAGCTTGAAGGAGCTGCCTCTGAAGTTCTGCTTTGTTTCTTGTACATTGAGAATCATGTTTCGATCATTGCAAAGTATTTCCCCATAATTTTCTTCTAACTGTTTTATAATTTCAGGTCTTTTAACTGTGGTATTTTTAAGCTTTTATCAACCAGAAAAAAATATTTTAAATCAAAAATTAGAAAGGATGGTGAAACTATACACATGCTTTTTGTAGGGAGTTATGAGATAGAATAATTAGGATGTACTATATACATGTATGAAATTGTTAAAGGACATATTTAATTGATAATGAGAACTTGGGGGAGCGGGAGATCCCAACTGGATCAAGTACAGAGAGGAAACACAAGGAATGTTCATGATAAATGAAGACCACATGAGAATAGAAAGGAGCAAAGTGCTGGAGAGGCCCACAGAAATCCACAAAGATGCCCCCACAATAGACTGCTGGCAATAGTCAAGAAATAGCCCGATCTGACCTACCCTGGTGATAGGATGGCCAAATACCTTAATTGTCATACTAGAAACCCCATCCAGTGACTGAGGGAACTAGATGCAGATATCCATGGTCAGGCCCTGGGTGGAGCTCCGGGAGTCCAATTGGCGAGAAAGAGGAGGGTTTATGTGAGCTAGAGTTGTTGGGACCAGGGATGGATGGAATACAGGGACGAGTGGCCAAACAAATGGAAACACATGAACTGTGAACCAATGGCTGAGGGGCCCCCAACTGGATCAGGCCCTCTGAATGGGTGAGACAGTTGATTGGCTTGATCTGTTTAGGAGGCATCCAGGCAGTTGGACCGGGTCCTGTGCTCAGTGCATGAATTGGCTGTTTGAAACCTGGGGCTTAGTAGAGACCCTTGGCTCAGCCTGGGAGGAGGAGACTAGACCTGCCTGGGCTGAGTCCACCAGGTTGATCTCAATCCTCGGGGGAGTCTTTGCCCTGGAGGAGATAGAAATGGGGGGTGGGCCGGGGAGAGGGGGGCGGGGGGCAGGAGGGGGGACGGGGGGGGGGGGATCTATGACTGATATGTAAAGTTGAATTATATTGTAAAATAAAATAAAATAAATTATAAAAAAAGAAATGCAAATGAAAGAATGCTCTTTAAAAATCTATGACATGTGTCTCTGTTCTGAGACCACCTTAGTATGACTGTAAATATGGTGAGAATAGTTATAATGAACTAAGCCCCATTCATGTACAAGTTTTCATTAAAATAACTAATATTTAGTGGGGTACAGAATAGTGTTAGGGTGTCTCTAGCAGGGATGAGGCCCTACCTAGCATTGGTTCTTACCCCAATAAAAAAACAAAATTGATATACAACAATAGCCTTAAAAATGGAGTGTATAAATATGTCTACCAGGTATCTGTTCAATGCATGAGTGAATCTGGGAAGTTAAGGCCGAATCCTGAAAGGCTTGAGTGTCAGACTCACAGCATCAAATACAGACCCTAGTACTCATCCACCCCAGGACCAGTTGCTTGAGTACCAGTTTCCCTCTGCCCTCCCCACACTGGCTCTGTAGCCCTGGCTACTCTGCAGAGGAGCCACACCAGTAGTGTCATCAGGGGAATGTGCCAGGTTTTTGTGTCACTTAGTGCCGACTATGAGGACAACCCATTTGAGGGATTTCCTTCCTTAGAGTAAAGTCAGACTGGTTCCTCTGATGTTTTCCACTCTGTTCTCTAGACCTCCCCTTCACCTTCAGTCTCATTCGGACAGTATCCACACACTTCCTTGCTCAGCCTCCATGTTCATCACTATTTTTGATCAAATAATTTTGAACATGAGAGCATTGGTATTTCTAATAGGCTGTCTGTCTTGAACATTGACACCTCTTTAGTTTCTGTACACATGCTATATACCCCCAATACCAACTCAATTGCTCCTGAGTGCACAGAGTAAAATATTATGTGTCTCAAAGCAGCTCTACAGAGTTGGGAACCACAAGACCTTGCACAGAAAAGTATGGCAGTATTTCTGCCACAATGATATCCACATGTTTCATTTTTATGTAGTGTAAAAGCAGTAACATGAAACTTCATAGCTGAGGTGGATTTATGTAATTCCATAACTAAAGTGGCAATTTTTGTTTTATCGTAAAATTATAATTATCTTTAAATGTCGAAGAGAAAACCAAACCTTTTTACAAACATGTCATCATATTTTGATTCCGTTAACTAGGCCTTCAATCAGGAATAAATGACAGAGCAATTAAGATAAGCTTAAACTGGTGATAAAATGACTCAAATGCTATTGATTTCATTTTATGGTTTTGCTTTAGGGTACAAGCTTGTAATACATTTCATTTTCTTGACTTTTTCCAATTTCAGACAGAAGGTCTGTGACAGATAATGCTAATGACTATTTGTTATTGACTGACTTACAAAAACATTCTTCACATAGTCAAGTAACAAAACTGAAGCATTGTCACATAGCTTAGCCTTCACCATAAAAATACTAGGTATGATCAGTGTCTATGTTCATATGGCTGCCATTCTAAAAATCCTATGAATAATTCATTAATGTCAAATATGGAGACCAGTTTAAAATAACACCATGCCATGCATAGCATTTTTATCTCAAACATTTTAGGCATCTTCTTAACCGGGAGTGGTGGTTCGAAGCCTAAGCCCCAGCATTCAGCAAGCAGAAACAGGAGGATAAGAAGCTTAAGGATAATGAGCTAACCTGGGCTACATAGGGAGTTGAAGGACAGCCCAAAGTGCTTGGAAAGATCATGTTTTCGAAAACTTGATGATAATTTTCCTCAATGGCAGATGTTTGTCCAGCATTCACAATGCTCATGGGTCTGATTCCTGGCACCAATGAATAAATAATAAAAAGTATCTAAGAGATTAGGAATGCATAAAATGGTCTCATTGCTTATCTTTGAGAACTGAGCCCCACTGTAAAGACAAAAGATGTAATTTTCTTCCTTCTCAAATTTCCTCTAATTATTGTAGTTAACAATTGTGTCTGTTGTTACTCTTATCCCTCCCCTGAACTACATTAACTGCCTCATCACTTGAGCTTTTTCTAAGCTATTTTAGTCCAAGTCTAAATTAAGAATCAAGTCAAGATCATTTATTGAATTAAAATACTTTTCAAACTTATATCCGATTTCAGAAAATAGAAAGCACAAATGCTCTATTAATAATAAGAGTCCTAAACGATACAATGGGTCCCTACATCTCTGCAATCAGAAAGACACTTGCTCCATGGAGAGCAACTAACCCAATTTAATGCACACAGAACTATGCATGGAACTGAAATCCATTAAATAATGCATAGAACTAAAACATCATTTCTGAAAATGGAAAATTGAAGCAACTGTCTAGGTAATGTAAAATACGGGATAAATCATCATTATTTTCTTCTAAATGGCATGAAGTCCTTACTATTTATGAGTAGGAGTCAGCTGTCATTAGTCTACAGATATTTAATTACGATTGAGGTTTGGATGTAGCTCAGTGATAGGGTGCCTGCCTAGCATACACAAGGACCATCTACAGTCCCTACTATCAGAGAAAGAAAACTTGGGTCTGAACTATAAAACCAGGGTCAGTGAGAGAAAAGCCAAATAAGCCTTTTGGCTCCATGGGCTTTTGGATGCTCAGTAGTTCCTGGAACTGAATGGAAACCCTTAACATGTCTGTCCTTCCTTTGTTGCCTGAACCCCTGGGTCAAATTCCTTCCAGCCCTGTATGCAGACGTGCCGACTGCCCCTTGGGGCAGAACTAGTGCCCTCCAAGTCTCTCAGCAGCTGTAACAACTTAAGCATCTGAAGTCATTCAGACACGATGATACTTACCCATTAACCTATGCCAGCGCATCGATAAAAGCTGCCTCTTCTTTACCCAGAGAGCAGCCTGGCATCTTTGTCAGGTTGGCTGTACTACACTCACAGTAGAAACCCCAGCACAGCCAGGCCTGTGTTTTCTGAGCACGTGACTCTGTCTTATTTCTATTGCTCCAGTGACAAAAGACCTCAAGTCTCCAATAGCATAGCTGACATTTTATACTTTCCTAAAGATGTAGTATACCTGTTAAATTGATTTGCATTCATTGTACTTCTTATAGCAGGTGAGTAGTGGACATTTTTTTCTACTTAGTGAAGTACTTTATTTTGATCAGATTTTAAAAGCAGCTGAACCTACTGGGTCTTGATTGTTAGGGGAGGAAATCCCATTAACTAGACAAAGATAAATTTCAGCATTATTGTTGCCTGAGTTTTAGAGCAACAGCCCTGGGCCCGGCAGACCTCATAGGCTTTGCTCAATAGCAAGTTGGGGTGAGCAATTGTGAAAAGCAGAGAGGCATTTTCTTCAGTGTGGCTACGTCATCAGTGCCAGTCAAAGCGTGTCTCCTCAGTCATCCTCTCAGTGGTTTGAGAGGAGGAATCTGGTTCCTGTAAGATGGCTTCACCTGCTTCGCAGCTCAGCCTTACCACCAGAGATGATTGCCACCTTCACTGTGGAGGTGATCTGCTCTGAGAGGCTCATCTGTTCCTGAAAGTCAGGGGGAGTGCAGCCAAGGACAATGATACCTGCCTCTGTGCTTTGGCCTTGGAGACTGAGAGATAGGTCAGGCGTATTTGAGTCTTTAGCATGTCTCTGTAGGGTCAAGAGGGGTCTGACCCAATGGACAGATATAAATGAATGGAGAGATGCTAGACATCAAACCCGCTGTCAGTCACCTTATAGGACAAGTGAGGACCCTTAACCTGGCTGTGTTCATGTCAGTAGACATATATGCTCAGGACTTCATGTACTCCCCACTCATTGTGATTATATAGTGAAAAGAAGTGCCGTAGAAATGCCATGTGTAAGAAGTGTGAATGGGAATGACCCTTCAAGTGAATCTTTGTCTCAACTGGTGTGACTCCCCATTCTGCTGAGTGTCTAGGTGGCTACTTTTCTCAATTCTATGTTCATGATAGGTGTTTACTCTTGAGGAATAAATATAGCTGAAAGTAGTCCTTGACACACCTGTAATCCTGTCTGGTGAGACATAAAGGCTGGAACATCAGGAGTTCAATGTCATCTTCAGCTACAGAGTAAACCAATGCTAGCCTGCACATGAGCCTGTTCATGGACAACCAAAGTCAAAAACAAACTAAAAACGACTTCAAAAAAATAACAGCGTCTTAATTACTTTGCTTACACTCCTCTCCTTTTAAAATGACCTTTCTCTTCTTTGATCCGCATCAACCCCTGATAACTCTTCCAGCCTTAGTTTCAAAGTGTTCCAGTTTTGAAACTTTTAATGATAAGCGGTCCCTGTCATGTGGGAACAGATACATCTGGCCTTGGTTTCTTCGTAAGGACAAGGATGTGACATTATTCAATTTTGCACTGCCCCAGTTTCCATCACCGGGACACAGGTGATATGTGGAGAATCTCAGAGAAGATGAATTCTGAGTTTGATCCTGCAGGTCGATAGAATAGGGACAGCAGTGTGGAGTGGAGGATATTATTTCAGGGGCCATTGCAAACACGTTTGCCTTCCCATTGCAGAATGTGTGCAGTAAATGCAATGTGATTCTACCTTCCATTGTTTTCTGTGAACAAAACACTTTCATGTCATCAGTTGCTCTAATTAAGTCTCACATTTTGTTTTTGGTTTTTCTTTCGGTCCTAGAGATTTCACCCCAGTTCTCACTCACAGGAGCTGTATATTTTGCAGAAGCCACACTCTAGCCCCTTAACCTTACCATTGACATTATTATATGTGAAAGGCCATGCTATAATTATTCATATATTATTGTCAGTTACTTTAGAAAAAAACTTGTATAATTTCCACATGAAATAATTTCTGCTTAGTGAATTATGGCTTGTCTAGAATTTAGAGACATTCTAAAAATTAAACATGAAATCACAGAGTGCTAGATCCAAAAGGAACTAATAGGATCTAGTACATTCCAAGATAAAATTAACATATGCATCACAAGTTATAGGAATGATGTTCTTTTGACCTTGAGATGAGATCTCTATTATCTTATATTATACCTTGGGGACTGGAAAAGGATTTCTAACCCTCTCTTTATCGGTATTATTCTTTGAATGATATTAGTGTAAACCTTTTCAATTCTATTAGATGTCTAGGTAACTGCTTTTCTCGGTTTCCACATTGACCATGTTCATCTAATGTTAAGGAATGATAGCTAGTTGTAGAGGTGCACACCTGCATCCCCAGTCTTGAAAGGCAGAAGCTGGAGGGTGAGGATTTCAGGTCATCCTAGGCTACATAGCAAGTTGGAGGCCTATCTGAGCTATGGAGACCCTGCCACAAAAACAATTTCTTTTTCATTTTTTTTAAACTACTTCAAGGATAGCTGCCTTAATTCCTTTGTCTGCCCTATTCTCTCTTTTTAAAATGTCTGCCCTTACTACTTAATGCAAGTTGTGTAGAATGGAGATAAATCTAGAGTAGGGAATGTGACTCAGCTGGGAAGTACTTGCATAGCACAGGCAAGAATCTCGGTCCAAATCTTTAGGATGGACCACCCAAGGATGGGAAAGAGGACAGACATGAGATGTAAATATCTGGACTGTATTTCCTACTTTATTATGTAGGAAATGCACATATATTATATATTATTCGCAACAGCAATACCTTAAATTGTGTTCATGGAATACTTCAAAAGACATGCAACAATTTAAATCAGAGCATTACTTTGGCAGTCTTTATATGTCCATACACATACACACACACACACACACACACCCCTCCCAAACAGAGTAACTATTTTAAAATTATTGTGTCCCTTAAAACAACCACGGCTCTTTTATTATGAAGGTTTATGCCTAATACGATTTTGTTTCTGTCACATGGCCCCAGGAACATTATTTCCGTGCCATTGGAATCAGAGTGAAGGGCTGAATTAATAAGGCTACATTGATTGCTCACTAGACGACACAGCATGTTTCTCTGTGTGGGAAGAGGACAGGTGGCCAGAAGGCAGATCCCTGTCCTCAGATGTTTGTATTCAAGTGAGACATCATCATGAATGAATGATGATTACAGCAGTAAGTAGTGGGATCGGGCAGTGTGCAGCTATTTGATATATGAAGGACTGGGGAGAGACAGGGGTTCAGATTAAAGAGACAAGAATGCTGCCTAAGCTAGATTCTCCAGTGAGATTACAAATGGGCACTTAAAATAACTGGTTTTGTTTTCATCCATCCATTCTGATTAAGGTTGAGGGAAGAAGAAATGAGAAAGGATGTGGGAAGTAATAAGAAAGAAAAGATTAGGGAGAGAGTATTTTTATATAAATTTATTTAGTTAGTTATCTATCTATCTATCTATCTATCTATTTATTTGACATCCCAGCTGCAGTTTCCCCTCCCTCCTCTCCTCCCAGTCCCCCCCTCGTCCACACCCCATTCTCACCCCCCAATCCACTCCTCTCCATTTCTGTTTAGGAAAGAGCAGGTCTCCCATGAGTATCAAGAAAACATGGCATATCAAGTTACAGTAAGACTAAGCACCTCCCCATGCATTAAGGCTGGGCAAGGTGACCCAGTATGGGGAGTAGGGTCCCAAAAGCCAGTAAAAGAGTTGGAGACATCTCTTGTTCCCACTGTTTGGAGTCCCACAAGAGGACCAAGCTACACAACTGTCACATATATGCAGAGTGCCTAAGTAGGTCTGGAGAGATGGCTCAGTGGTTAAGATCACTGACTGCTCTTCTAGGGGAGAGTGTTTTTAAGTATTTTCTCACTGGAGAAAAGCGAGTGCATGAGCACTCACCTAGGACAAGTGAAGAAGAGAAATGAGGAACAGATAAATACCTGATCACAATCACTTAAGATGCTTCTTAAGTACTTTTCATGTTCTTTCCACCTTCTGACTTTAGATTTCTAAAGACAAACATGGGAATCTGAATATCTAGTGTGGACCCATTTGCCTTTGTTTGTGTGTTTGTTTGTTTGTTGACAACTTTTGAAACAGTGATCTAGAGAAGCACTAACTAGGGGTTCCTTTTTGTATACCCTATTATTTTTGTCAGTTGCACAAGAATTACTTTGAGTCACTCCTATCTGGCAGGGAGAAAGAATGAAAGCTTAAAAAAAAAAGATCAAGCCAGAACTAGTGTTGAGCAAGATACAGAGACTGCAATAGATGCAAAAGAAAAGATTATAAAAATTTGTGATTACTATTAATAAAGAACACAAAATAAATCAAAAGTGATTTTATAAGCCTGAGTTACATGAATTAGATCTAGAAAGTAGTTGGAAAGAAGCAACTGGACTTCTAAGGGATGTTTAACCTGGATGTAAAGATTGTGGAAACCATTTAGAATGATAAGTTAAGTCAGCAATTGCTATTCAGTCATTGATATACAGAGGGTCAAATATATATCAATGGAAAAGCCATCTTGGCCATCTTGATTTCCCATAATTCAGAAGGAGAAGACAGGGGTCAGTTTGCAAACATGTGACTCTCCATAGGAAAAGCTCAAAGCAAGATGCTGAGGAGGAGTTAATCTACACATGTAAAAGAATATGGAAATGAAGCAAGGATCAGTTCACTAATCAAGTGATCATGGGGACTTCTGGAACAAAATAATGATCTGTTATGTCAGGGGACCTAGTGAGGCAGGACTGCCTCAGGGAGACATGCTGCCTCGTCCACTCATCTAACCCTACTCTTGAATTGTCATTGATGGCTATCTGCTTAGGAGGGAGCTTTGAGCTTCCAGAGCCCAGAAGACTTCATCTCCCATAGAGACTGGCAAGAAAGCAATAGAAGCTTGGAAGATGGTTATCTATTATCAGTGAAAGAAAAGACCTTAATCCTAACCTTTGGCCATAAAAGAGGGTTCAAGAATGACAGAGAATATGAGGAACATTGAATGCCATAGATGCCCAAAATGATGCACCACAAAAGGCAATGTGTTGCTGAAACTTTGCTGAGACTCACAACAACATAGTTAGTGCCAAATAACTATTGAAAGGCTTTGAAGGGAGCTGGTTGGTTGTCTTAGCAGGTTAAGGCACTTGTCGACAGGTCCCAGGGACATACATGGTAGAAGTAGAGAACCGATTCTTGCAAGTTGTCTTCTGACCTCGACTTGTGCACTGAGATTGCCGTGACCTCTGTCCACATACACAAGCATATATACAAATTAAAATTTATAAGTAGAAAAACTTCAGCTTTGATTCATTTTTAAACATTCCCTAATTTGCATGAATGCTTATATTTTATGAATTTTATATATTTCAATTCAATTTAATTTACATATCATTTCAGTTCAGAAACAGAACTTTATGATTCTGAAACAATAAATAAATGTATTTAGCTTGCCATTCTTTTTTTAAAATAATTCTTTTTTAAATTGAAAATAGATTTTTTTATATATATATTTCAAATATGGTTTCCCTTCCCTCTATGACTCCCTCCCCACCTCCCCTCCAATCAAGATCCAACCTCTTTCTGTCTCTCATTAGAAAATAGACTGCAACTCACAACTCCAGGGAGGCTACCTAGTAAAGAGGACCCTAAGAAAGACACAAGGATCACCCAGAGACAGAGAAGTGGATGAGATCTACATGAGCAAACTGGGGGTTGGGGGGGTAATGGAGGGCAAGGATCGGGGGAAAGCGAGCTTAGGGGAGCGGGAGGTCCCAGCTGGACCAGGAACAGAGTAGGAGAACAAGGAAAGAGATACCATGATAAATGAAGACCCCATGGGAATAGGAAGAAGCAGAGTGCTAAGAGAGATCCCCAGAAATCCACAAAGATACATTCACTATAGACTACTGGCAATGGTTGAAAGAGTGCCTGACCTGACCTACTCTGGTGATCAGATGGCCGAACACCCTAACTGTCATGATAGAACTCTCATCCAGTGACGACTGGTGGAAGCAGATGTGGAGAGCCATGGCCAAACCCCAGGTGGAGCACCAGGAGTCCAATCAGCGAGAGAGAGGAGGGATCATATGAGCAAGAGATATCGAGACCATGATTGGAAAAAGCACAGAAACAAATCGCCAAACTAGCAGAAACACGTGAACTGTGAACCAATAGCTAAGGAACCCCCATGGAACTGGACCAGGCCCTCTGGATAAGTGAGACAGTTGATGAGATTTAACTGTTTAGGAGGTCCCCAGGCTGTGGGACCGGGACCTGTCCTTGGTGCATGAGCTGGCTTTTTGGAGCCTGGGGCCTATGCTGAGACACTTTGCTCAGCCTTGGTGTAGAGAGGAAGGGACTGGACCTGCCTCATCTGAATCTACCTGGCTAGGCTGACTCCCCAGGAGAGTACTTGCCTTGGAGGAGGTGGGAATGGGGGGCGGGTTAAAGCTGGGGGGTGGGAGGAGGAAGGACAGGGGAATCCTTGGCTGATATATAAAATTAAATTAATTATGAAATAAAAATATTTATAAAAAAAGAAAATAGGCATCTAAGGGATAATAATAAAATAGAATAGGAGAGAATAAGATAAAACAAATACAAATTGGAATAGACAAAGCAATTAAACAGAAGGAAAAGAGCCCAAGAAAAGGCATAAGAAACAGATATAAACAACAGAGACATACTTGTTCACACATAAAAACATGAAACCATAATATGCACAAAAGAACCTGTGGGATTAAAAATTAAAATTAAAATTAAAAAATAAAGGATGACAAAATTAAAAAAGCAAAAGGCTGAGACAGTGTTATGAGACAAGGAACCTCCAAAGCTGCTCTTGAATTTCTTTTCTCTTGGCCATCTACTGCTGGGTATACAGCCTACCTTTAAGAGTGGTTTGTTTTGTGGTGTCCCTGACCCCTCTGGTTCCTCTGATCCTTTGTCCCCTCCTCCTCAGGACTCCCTGAGCTCCACATAATGTTTGGCTGTGGAACTCTGCATCTGCTCCCATTAGTTGCTGGATAAAGTCTGGGTCTCTGCTAGGCTCCAATCCCAGAACACTCTGCAGGCAGGTCAAGCTGCAGGTCGGCCATTTTGTGGTTGGGTTGGTGTCCCAATCCCTCCACTTGAGTCCTTACCTGGTTACAGAAGATGGCTGGTTCAGGCTCTATGTCTCCCATTACTAGGAGTCTTTGCTAGGCTTACTCTCATGAATTCCATTGAATTTCCATTGCACCAGGTTTCCACCTCACCCCTGAAATGCCCCCCAATTCCAGTCATCTCTCACAGTATTTCTCCCCCGCCATCCCTCCTGTTTCTATTCCCACCTGCCCTAGTCCACTCATGAAATCTCATCTATTTCCCCCTCCCAGAAAGATCCATGCATTTCCCCCACCCCTTGAGTCCTCCTTGTTACCTAGACTCTCTAGGTCTGTGAGTTATAGCATAGTTCTCCTTTACTCTATGGCTAATATCCACTTGTAAGTGAGTACATACCATGTTTGTCTTTCTTGGTCTGGGTTACCTCACTCAAGGTGATTTTTTTTTCAAGTTCCATCTATTTGCCTGCAAATTTCATGATGTCAATATTTTTGACAGCTGAGTAATATTCCATTGTGCTATATTTTCTTTATCCATTCTTCAGTTGAGGGACATTTAGGTTGTTTCCAGTTTCTAACTATTATGAGTAAAGCTGTTATGAACATAGTTGCACAAATGCGAGACCCAGAGAATCAACTGACTGGGACTCATGGGGCTCACAGAGATCAGGGAGGCTATAGGGGTATGACCTAGGTTCTCTGCATATATGTTATAGCTGAGTACCTTGGTGTTCTTGTGGGATTCCTAACAGCGGAAGTAGGGGATAGCTCTGACTATTTTGCCTGAACCCTTTTCCTCTTACTGGGTTGCCTGGTCCAGCTGTGATGTGATGGTGTGTGCCTGGTCTTGTTGTAACATATTATGCTCTGTTTAGTTGATGTCCCTGGGAGGCCTGCTCTTTTCTGAGAGGAGACAAAGTAGGGGTGGATCTGGGGGAGAGAAGATGAAGGGGGAAGTGGAGGGGAGGAGGGAGGAGAAACTGTGGTCAGGATATAATATACAAGAGAATAAAAATTATTAAGAAAAAAGAGTAATTCATTTCCTCAGTGAAACTCCTGTGGAGAAAAGTAAATTACCATTTGCAAATTGTTATCAATTGGAGATAGCTTCTGGGTTCTGGATGGGAGCCTGTGTCCACTTCTACTTTGAGATCTAGACTCTCATCTGGTGCAGACTCTAAGCAGACCCTGTGCATGCTGCCTCAGTCTTTATAGTTCGTATGTGTGTCAGTCCCGTTGTGTTTAGAAAGGCCTTGTTTCCTTGGTTTCCTCCATTACCTCTGGCTATTACATTCTTTCTGCCTCCTCTTCCCAGGGTTTCCTCAGCCATGAGGGGAGGTGCTTGATGGAGACATCCCATTTAAAGCTGAGTGTTCAGGGTCTCTCACTCTCTGCACATTGTCCAGTTGTGGCTTTCTGTATTGGTTCCTGCAGAAGCAGGATTCTCTGATGATGGCTATGCAAGGCACTGATCTGGGAATATAGCAGATCATTAGGGATCATTTTATTGTTATGTCACTTTAGTAGAACAGTAGTATTTGGTTTTCCCCTAGGTCCCTGGGCTACCTAGTCTCAGGTTCTTGGTCATCCAAGCAACATTGGGTTCTACCTTGGGAAGTGGGCCTTAAATCAAATCAGATATGGTTGGTTACTCCCACAAGCTCTGGGCCACCATTGTACTAGCATATTTTGCAGGCAGGACTCCACTGTAGATCAGAGGGTTTGTAGCTGGTCGGTGTTCACGTTTCTCCTTTTTTGTACCAAGAACACTAGCCCATAGGCATGAAGGTTCTAGGTTGGCACCATCTTGACTTCTCTGTATTCAGTGAGTTGTGTAAAGGTTGTCTTCAGCAATATGACCTTGCTGTCAGCTTGAGAAAAGCAACCTACAGTCTGGGCAGCAGCTTGGGTTGTTTGGGGGTTTCCATGGGACCCTTTTGGCCAGCAATTCAATTAGATATAACCCACTCCCAGTACTGGAAGCTTCATTTGATGACAAGAGATGTCCGGCTGGGACTTTGTTGTTCCCCTCCCCCCATTATTTTATGATTTCATGTAAATTGCCTTCATGTATGTATATAATTTAGGAAGCTTCTACTGTATTAGGTTTCCATACTACCATTCAGGTGGCCCTTAATTTTAGCTGTCTCTCCCCATACTCCTTCCCTCACACCCATCTTGCCTTCCACTCCCTGCTTGATCATCACATTCCCTAATCTTGCCCCCCACTCAATCTCTTCCTCTATTCCTAATCTCTGTGGTTCTATGAATTATAACTTATTTATCATTGACTTAACAGCTAATATCCACATATAAGTGAATGCATACCATATTTGTATTTCTGGGTCTAGAATAATGCACTTGGAATGCTTTTTTTTCTAGTTAATCCATTTACCTGTGAATTTCATGATTTCACTTATTTAACAGCTGAATAATATTCCATTGTGTAAATGTACTACAATTTCTTTATTCATTCATCCATTGAGGTCCATCTAGGCTGATTCCAGTTTCTGGATATTATTAATAGAGCAACAATGAACATGATTAAGTAAGTGTCTCTGGTAATATGCAGTGTCCTTTGGTTATATGCCCAAGCGTGGTATTCCTGGATCCTGAGGTAGGTCAATCCTCATCTTCTTGAGGAACTTCCACACTGATTTCCAGAGTAGCTGTAGAAGTTTGCACTCCCACCAGCAATTGATGAGTATTCCCTTTACTCCATATCCTCACTAGCATGAGGTGTCATTTGTTTATTGATTTTAGCCATTCTGGTGGGTGTATGATGAAATCTCTCAAAGTAATTTTGATTTGCATTTCCCTGATGAGAAAGGATGCTGAACATTTCTCTCTGTTTTTCTCAATCATTCGTGTTTCCTCTTTTGAGAATTCTATTTGGAACTGAATCCTATTTTTAAATGGGTTATTTGTTTTATTTAGATCAATTTTTTTGAGTTCTTTACATATTTTTGATATTAGCCTTCTATCAGATGTATAGTTTGTGAAAAATACTTTCCCATTCTGTAGACTGACACTTTGTCCATGAAGAAATTTTCTAGTTTCATGAGGTCCCATTTATTAATTTTTTAATTTAATGTCTATGCTAATTAATGGTGTCCTGTTCAAACTGTCTTTTCCTATGCCAATGAGTTCAAGGCTATTCCCTACTTTTTCATCTATCAGATCCAGTGTATCTGATTTTATGTTGAGGTCTTTGATCCATTTGGAGTTGTTTTATGCAGGGTGGTAAGTATGGGTCTACTTGGATTCTTCTACTTGTACCCATCCAGTGCAATCAGCATCATTTGCTGAAGATGCTGTCTTTTTTCCAGTATGTATTTCTGGCTTCTTTATCAAAAATCCAGTGTCCATGACTGTGTAGATTTATGTCTGGGACTTCAATTCAATTCTATTCATCAATGTGTCTGTTTTTGTGCCAACACCATGATGGTTTTATTACTACAGGTCTGTAGTAAATTTAATGTCAGAGATGGTGATACCTCCAGAGGTTCTTTGATTATTCTGGATTGTTTTAGCTAAATACCTTGTGGTGTGTGTGTGTGTGTGTGTGTGTGTGTGTGTGTGTGTGTGTGTTTCCATATTGTGGTGGCTTGAAGGAAAATGCCTCCCAAAGGGAGTGGCACTATTAGGAGGTACGGCCTTGCTGGAGTAGGTGTGGTCTTGTTGGAGGAAGTGTGTCACTGTGGAAGTGGGCTTTGAGGTCTCCTATGCTCAAGCTACTCCCATTCAGATAAACCACTTCCTGTTGCCTGTAAGATGTAGAACTCTCAGCTACCTCTCCAGCACCATGTCTGCCTGCATGCCAACCTGTCTCACCATAATGATAATAGACTGAACCTCTGAAACTGTAAGCCACTACCACAATTAAATGTTTTCCTTCATAAGAGTTGCCGTGGTCATGGTGTCCCTTCACAGCAATAGAAATCCTAACTAAGACACATATAAAGCTGAAAATGTCCTTTCAAGATCTGTGATGGATTGTGTTGGAATTTTGATGGGAATCGCATTGAATCAATAGATTGTTTTTGGTAGGATGGCCATTTTTACTGTATTAATCCTACCATTCCATGAACATGCAAGGTTTTTCCATCTTCTGATATCTTCTTCAGTGACCCATTTTTCATTCAGTAGTGAGTTGTTTAGTTTCTATGGGTTTGTAAACTTCTGTTGTTTCTGTTGTTGTTGATATCCAGTTTTAGGGTGGTCATATAGGGTGCAGAGTGTTATTTCAATTTCCTTGTATCTGTTGAGACTTTCTTTGTGTCCAAGTATGTGGTCAATTTTGGAGAAAGCTCCATGAGGTATGAAAAGAAGTTATATTCTTTTGTATTTGAGTGAAATGCTCTGTTAGATCATTTGATGTATCATATCAGTTAGTACCAGCATTTCTCTTTAGTTTTTGTCTGAATTACCTGTCTATTGGTGAGAGTGTGATGATATTGGAGTCATACACTATCACTGTGTGAAGGTCAATATGTTATTTAAACTGTAACAGTGTTTCTGAAAATTTTATGACTCAGAAACAATAAACATAAATTTAGTTGCCATTCTTTTAATCATTATTTAGAATGCAAGTCTAGCAGTCACTTCTTCCAAATCTAATTCATGCTTTTATTCCCAGGAATTTTGATAAGCTCCATTAATCAATCTTGTTCCTGTTTTCATCTCTTGTGGAAACTTGTAGAGAATTAGCTCCCTATGTAATATCTTTAAAAAATAATTACAGACAAGCAGTTCAAAGGAAATCATTATTCTAAATGTTGTCACTCTCAATTTGGAAAGCCTATTGCTAGTTATTTACTTACAGCATGTATTTTCCATCTTGGCTGTTTGACATGCAGAGCTGTGTGCCTGCTTTTCTAAAACATACAAGGACAGCAAGAATGCTAGCCAGGCCAGTGGTTCAGCTTTGCTCATACACTTTTCCCATAGAAGACATTCCAGAAAAGAGGCTAAATGTAGCAATAAAGCAAACAAGGAGGAAATGCTATTTTAAAATCTGTATTAGCAAAGATTGTACATCTCACAAAGTTTAACAGTTGAAATATTCACAGTCAAATTTGCCTTAGCAGAACAGAGAAAGGCTTATGTATAAAATATTTGTGCAATTGTCTCACATCCCTGTCTTTGGTATCAGATAGGCCTGGGTCTCCTATCAAGCATTAATTTTCTAGTTTAGAATTTTCAACTTCCTTTGGGTGTAAAATGTCTCAATCTTATTGGATGCTTGAGATTTTTAAGCATGATATTTTTATTATCGTCAACTATTTCTGAAAAGGATCCCTTGTTAGAAGTGATGGAAGCCATCTTTGACTAACTCATGCTAAGAATTTATCAGAAGAATCCTCTAAAGCTTGAACAATCAAAGCACAAGTAAAATTGGATCTGTGGAAAGACAAATACTTGAGAAACATATAATATTAGAAACTAATATTCTTTTTGAAACTATGCCATCATGACAGCTGGGACAATAACTTTCTAACCTATGGCAGTGTGTGTTGGGGACAGAATCTGGTTGGCTTGAGTTGAAGTGTGTCCCCTTGAATATGGGTGGTGTGGATCCTCACAGCTCATGATCTGTGGCAATAACCCATGGGGTATGTGGGTGCAGCGATAAAAGTCTATGATTAAAAATGAAAGATGATAGGTGACTGATCAGGAAAGACAAAAAACATGACTTTACCTTTTCAAAACTAAATTATAACAACACAGTGTTTGAGGTAACGCTTGTGTGAGCAGTATGGAGGTCACTATGAAGGAATGGGTTTTTGAAGGTTCTATTACTAGAATTTTACTTCTGATCACAATTTTATTTTTCATTTCACTGACTTGTGTTCAAAATTATTATCAGGTAAATAACTGAACTAATTTATGAAGTTGTGTTGTTTCAAACATGCCTTTTTTAATAAGTAGTTTAGGAGGGGAAGGAAGGTAATGCTTCAAGGTAATGACCTCATTCGAGAACTGTGAAATGTTAACAGATATTCATTATGTACTTTCCAAAGGCTAAATTTAGCATGCTCATTACACTAAATAGTTGCAAGTACGTTGCTTCATCTTAAATTGCTTCCAAATTTTCTGTGAAATTTAATTATTTAATATGTTGTGTGCTAGTGATTAATGAACTAGGTGAAAATAAACAAATTAAAAATAATTAGATTGTATTTTGTATGATCATTGTACTGTTTAGTGGTTCCTTCTTGGTTAAATCTTTGCAAGTAAGTCATATATAAGTTGGAAATATCTTACAAACAGGTGAACCAGCAAATCACAAGTTCATATTTTTATTTCATAGGGGAAAAGATAGGTTTTTATCCTGAGTTTATTCATGTGGAAAAAGTAAATATTCATACAGTGTTTTCTTTTTACACAGTATATTGTAGAAAATACATATAATGTACTTAGTCAAATGTGCTATAGGATTTGTGTGTGAGAGAGAACATTATGTTTTATAATTTGGGGATTCTCTGTCCTTTTATTCATTAAAATTGATTTATTTTAGTTAGAAAAGTGATGTCTTTTTCATATAAAATTATAAAACATTTATAAAAAGAAATTTAATTTACATTTCCACATTTTTGTTCTTTTATACCCTGACATATTTTCTCCTAAACTATTTTACTGTAGCTACAGGCATACAAACACAATTTTCATCATGTATGCTCTTTTTAAAATTTGGAACTGTTCCTTTTCATTTATTATTATAGTATCCAAAATATTTTATGTCATTAGGTATTTTTCAGAAACATCATTTCAGTGACTTAATAATTTTCATAATCTTCCTTGTAAGTGTATCATAATTTAGTCCCCTCATTCTATGCTAATGAAAATCTGATTTCTTTTACAAGTATAGTTGCCAACAGAATTCAACACATGGGATACAAGGTCTCATTGTTCATTCATTCTGTTCCTAAACCATTTTCTGTTTATTGAAGTAACGTCGAGGAGTGTCTTCACAGAGACACTCCCCCCATCCATTTTCTGAAGCAGTTTTAAAGTAAATTTCAGTTCCTGAATTCCATTTCCTTATTCTGTTCTCAGCCTTAAAACTTAGGAAACTTTGGAAATGTCCCAGTGAGATAATATTTCTTACATTTTCTGATACAGAAGAATAATAACATGTTTGGTATCTATGTGCATAAAAATACTTTAAAAAAAACTATTGACACAAAATTCTCTGTGCCGTGTTCCTTCTGAATTACAATGTTTAGAGAGTTTTAAATATTCTCTAGATTTTAAAGTGGTTTAGCTGAGGCCATAATGAAATTATTTTGTGTGTGTTGCCAGGTGTTTGGGTCTAAATGCTGGTTCTGGGTCTTCTAGTTGTGTAAATTCGAGCATGTTGTTTAATTTCTTCAAGCCCCATTATCTTCATTGATAAAACAAAGACAGTCAATGATCCTTAAGATTTTATTACAGAATTAAATGGAAATAGCACTTAGAAAGCATTTAACCCCCAAAGTTCCCAAGGTTGGAACAACCATTAATAATAGTCACTGTCCCTGGTCACGTTCATGCCTGAATAAAAAGTACAAAATACAACCATTTGTATTGGAAAATAATTTCGCTTTCACTAACTTTGTTATTTGGGAACACCCTAAAACATTTCTGTTTTTGTAAACCTGTCTCCTGGAATTTACATACAAAAATTAAAGCAATTGTAGACAGAATAATAGCCTCCATTCCCAAGAGATCTCTGTGTCCAAATCTCTGAACTTCATGAAGCTCTGACCTTGAGGGACTCCTTGGACTTGGTGAATGAGAGACACAGAGCTAGCTCTAAGATATGTGGGGTTTAACACAAGTACAAAGGTCTTAGTGAAAGAAAGAAGCAAGATGATCTGGGTTGGCAAAACAGCACCAGGAAGTCTCTAACTATTCTAGATTTAAAGAAAGAAACGTGTTGGGAAGCAAAGAGCACATGTAGCTTCTGGAAGCTGGTGATATAAGACCCTGGCGGATTAATTTAGAAGAACTGTGATTTTTGCATAGCAGATGTTTAATAAAAGACACAACCCTACCTGGGGCTTCCCAAATGGGATTCAGTGTTGCCTACATATCAATCAACCTAGGGAGATACTTTGGACCAACAGACTATAAAATAAAATATTTGGTTACTTAAAGTCACAACTTAATGTCTTAAGACACCAATTTTATGGTAATTTTCTATAAAACTGTATGGAATGTATATGTTAGCTAAATAGATAATGGGTGGATATATATATGATAGATTGATAGTTGATATATAAATAGATAGGTTGATAATAGAGATAGACATAGATAATGATAGAATGCACACAGATAATTGTAGATATATAGATTAGATAGATATGTAGATGATAGATAAATTGATAATAGATTATAGAAAACAGAAAAGATAACCATTAATATAAGAGACTCACTTAATGCAATATAATATTTATAATTTTCCAAAAAAGGAAAAATGTTAATATGAACACAAACCCAGTCTTTATTTAATACCTAGAATATTACTCATTTAATTATGTCCTCAATATCATAGTAATAAACTCATCAGTGTTGTCATTTTCCCAGAAGACCTAGTTAAAATACAGTACTATATATTTTAGTAATCTGAGTGTCTGTGTCTGGGGCAAGCAGTTGTGTGCATTTCTTCCCTTAATTCAGCTATTAACCTTTCAGTCAAACACATACATAAAATGCATGTTTTAGATACAAGCAATTAAAATCATGCAAAGGTTAATTAAATCAACATCAAAGCCAAATTAGAAAACTATTAAAATAAACTGTGAAATATTCAATCTTTCTCGCTGTCTGGATACTGAAAACAAATACCACAGAAGACACAACAGAGTATAAACCTACAGAGAGAAGCTGAGAACTAAGGACCAGTGGCTTTCTCATCTTATTTGACCTGGTAGTGTATTTCCAAATACTCTGTAGGGGTAGCCTGTGCGACCTAACCCTGACCACCTTTCCTGCTCCACAACTCACTGTGATTCTCATACTGCTTTATCTGACCCAACCACAGGGAGACTGGAGAATATCAGGCCTTCCTATCATTTTCTGATCCATTTTATCAACACTTCTCTCATTTTTATTTTATCTTTATTCATTCATGTGTGCTTGAAATTTGTCTTAAATAAATGATACAGCATGGGGAGAAGAAGGGATTCTGCAAATGTTCAAAGAAATTTAACTTAAGTCAGAGTTACTTCCAAGATTCTTCCTGAAAATAACCAAACCCCAGAATTGGCTGGAAAAAAAAAAGCAACACAGTCCTTACAGCCAATGTGTGTGAGGTATGAAAATCAAGGCACCATGCATGCTGTGTGCCCACAAGTAAAAGCATCCAAATGAAGGCATCCTGGTGATTCCATGCTCAGGTGGACACTTTGATCTTTCACTCTTGACCAACATCCATTCTCCATCCTTCCATGTTCCTTGTGAATTCCTTCTCAATCTTCTTTCTGCGTGGATGGCAACACCCACCCCTTAGACACAGACTGCACACATTACCCAAACTGGGTAAATAAGGTGCTGTGTCTCCAGTACATGAATCTTTGGTTTTTGTCTAAGGAATAAAAATAAAGAAAGGGGAAAGATCATAAAGAAAGAAAACAGCAGGGATTGATGAATTATTTTGAGATAAGATAAAAGAAAAATGTTAGGGCAGGGAAATGACTTCTCACTCTGAGTCTGATTGCATGTCCTACTGTCTGAGAAGCCAGAACTGAATACAGCTGGCAAAGTCAGTGAAGACTGGGTAGGAAAAACAAAACAAAAAGTGTTCACATTCCTAAGACTCTCAAACCAGGGTGCAAAAACAATAAATGAATATCACTTACTTAAGGCCAAAAATATCAATGATGTTTGAGTTTAGCTATATGAGACTCTTCTCTCAGCCCTAAACCTGAACACACACTATTTAGAGCAATGAAATTCTTTAAGAGAGACAAGCCAACCCCCTTGTGGTTTTGTATATAGTTTAAGCTTTTACTAATCATTGAAACTGGTTAATTACATCTTTTGAGCAGTGCAATTTCAAAAAGCTTAGAAACACACACACACACACACACACACACACACACACACACGCACACACACACTGTGAGATCATTTAAAATCCCCCCTCTTCTCCAAACAACTCACATTCAAATCTAAAGTCTGACCTACTTCTTATCTCAATAAAGCACCAACTTCTCTATAACACCTTCTAAATTATTTTCTCTGGCATGGTCAAGGACCTGGTTTTACCAAAGGGAAGGTCTTCAGGTCAGTTCCTCAAGCTTCAGAAACCAAACTGAGCAGTACCTCTCCTGCACTGATGGCAATGTCATTGTCGGTTACCTGTCAGAAAACTGAGCAACCCCTATAGCCAAGACTCTGTAACTCCTTGCTTTCTTTGAATACCAAAGTGATTGCTCAAATTTCATCCCAACCTAGTATACTACCATAAACCCTACTGGGTGAACTGTTCTTTTCAAAGTATAAGAGTAATTGTTAATAACCACACAGCAAAGTTAATATTAGGCATTGTTGAAATTTCTTCCACCAAGGAAATTAGTCTATTAATTTTTAATTTAGCCCCAGGCAAGTTCTTAGGACATCGGCAGAAAGCAGTCACATTCTTTACCAAAATATCACAAGACTCTCTAGGCCAGTAGCTAAGATTTTTTTTTTTTTCCTCACTGAAACCTTTGGAACTGGGCCTCCATGGTCCCACACTGCTCTTAGAAATTTTGTCTTCCAAGTCCCTATGCAGAGGGCCCATTAAGCTCCACTAGCAGTATGTATCTGCTTTTCAGGTACAAAGTTCAAAGGCCTCTCTATAGTCCTATAAAAACAGCATGGTCAGGCCCACCACAGCAATATCTGTCTTAGTTACTTTTTTTATCGCTGTGGCAAAATATCATGACCAAGACAATTTATAGAAGGAAGGGTTTATTTGAGATTACAGTTTCAGGGGCATAGGAGTCCATCACCATCATGGTGGGGGATCATGGCAGCTGACAGACACGGCAACTGGAATAGAGGGCTCACATATTGAACTTCAAGCAGAGACAGTAAACTAGGAAAGGCACACGGCTTTGAAGTCTCAAAGCCTTGCCCTCAGTGACATACTTCCTCCAGCAAAGCATTGGCTTCTAGTCATCCCCAAACAGCACTACCAACTGAAGACCAGGTATTCAAACATGTTAGCCTAGGGGACATTCTCATTCAGACGGCCACCAATAGTTATGTTAACTCAGGAAATGAATCAGTTTTAATAATGTCTCCAGGAAAAGAAAGGGGTGGTAGCCCTGGAAAAATTACCAAGAAATTAACATATTATAGCACTAATAATTGATCAAGGTAGACTTCCCATCTGTAAGAACCTTATTGTGGGGGAAATCAAAGTATGCTAATCATTAAATGTGATAAAATTAGTTGAAAAGTTTGTTTATAGAGAAAAAATTGTTTAGAGTTCTATATATTTAAAGGAAGGATACCTATTATCATCTATCTAAAATTAGCAGGAAAAGGAAGACGCAGACTAGTTTATTTTGCAGTACAAAAACAAAGTCAATTTTATTCTAAATATAAATCACACAATTAGAAAAACACTTGTCTCACAACTGTGCTTTAGCTGACTGTCATAAAGAGTTTTACATAAGACTGCAAACATAAATTCCAAAGTTAACTGGCAAATTATATTAAATTATAATTCATAAAGTAATTTTATGTCTTTTGTGAAATATACTAAATGATGGCATGTTTAAAATAAATGTAACCTTAGACATATTTAAATTTGAACAATGAGTGATTGTTTCTAGATTGCATGGTTATTTCTTTGGAATCTTGTATATTTACTAATCTCTTTAAAACTAAAAGCCAGTAATTTAAAGTCCCCCACAAGTTCTGTAACACAGAGTGGTGAGCACAGGTGATTGTGAACAAGCCTAGAGAGCATTATGACTAGATGAATGCACACATTTGAATGTTTCTGCATTGAAGCATCTCCTTTCCTTAGTATCACTGAGCTGGTGAACCACATCCATGGTCTGGTGACAGGAAATGAATACAGAGATCCGATTCTCCAAATAATTTGGAAATCATAAGCCGTTCTCTCCTCAAATGATTTCTGACAGTCCTACACTTTTTTCCTGAAGTCCTCCCAGCCAGATGCCAGGGGATTCATCAACTAATAAAGATAATTGTCTTTATTAAGTTTATAGAAGACATACTCAACTTTGTTGAAAAAAAAAAAAGGTCCCAGCTTATCAGAATTTAAGTGAATGGAATTAGGACAAATAAATGAATGTCTTCTGTTAATTTTAACTCTCTGTGGCAAAAATTCTTGAGATGGCAAAATTTTTTTTAAAAAGAGCTAATAAAACAAAAGACCAGCAAACAGAAACTTAGCAACATGATGTAGCTTTCTTCTGGAGCCTAGAGGCCCTGAGTCCTGGACATTGAACACCTAGTTATTGACACTTCCAGAGTTCAGTTTTGCTTTAATTTGATTGACTGTGCCCTAGTTTTCCCTCTTGGAGTAAAAAAGTGTGTAACTTACTTTTTTATCTTATAGAATCCCACAATTAAGATATTTTAGAATTTCAGAAAGATGTTGGAGTTTTTGAGATACTAACAATTTTAGATAGAGACTGAATGTTTTAAAGAGACTGGGCTTTTAAAATGTTTAAAGTTTTAAAGAATGGAACTTTGAAAAGTTGAAATGTTTTATATTGTCATATTATTACCAATATGACATCTAGAGGACTACCAGAAGTGAAAGGCTATGGTTTAACAGTGTTTATTTATTATGTTTGTTTGTCAAGTTGACAAGCTGTAGTATGTGCTGGTTGGGTTTTGTCAACTTGACACAAACATAGACATGCCTGGAAAGGGGACTCTTGATTGAGAACATGCTCCATAAGACTGGCCTACAGGCAAGTGTATAGACCATTGTCTTGATTAATCATTGATGTGGGAGATCCCAGCCTACTGAGCCTGGTACCACCCCTCGGTAGGTGTTCTTGGAGAATATAAGAAAGCAGGCTGAGCAAACCATGAAGAGCAAGCCATATAAGCAGTGATCCTCGATGGATTCTGCTTCAGTTCTTGCCTGCAGGTTCCTGCCCTGTTCTGAGTTCCCACCCTGACTTTCCTCAGCTGTGGGCAGTAATATGGAAGCATATGCCAAATAAATCCTTTCCTCCCTAAGTTGCTTTTGGTTATGGTGTTTTATCACAGCAACAGAAACCCTAACTAAGACAAAGATGAACTGCTAATCTAAAGGGAGTTAGTACAATAATCCTAAAATGTCACCATTTAAATTCCACTCCTAAGTTAAAACCCATAAGCTTTTCCATTACTATGAATTGAATTGTTAATGTTGATGAGTCCTTGAAGCAGTATTTAATGCTTAGTTTTATACCTTAAACTAGGGTATAAAAGTTAGGTACATAGACCAACCTCAGGCCTGTTTTAAGAATTAATAGGAACACTACCATATTTAAAAAAAAATGTCTTTGAGAGATGGCTTGGTGGTTAAGGAGTGCTTCACTTCTCTTCTGGTACATACAGGGACCCACAATCATATGCATGTACACACACAAGCAGACAGACCAATATGCACATAAATTATAATAAAGTATTTGTAAGCCTTTGGGAAATTCCACACGTAATTTATGTTTCCATTAATGAATTATAACTATAATTATAATTCCTGGGGTGTGCTGGAGGATAAATGGGTTTATGAGTGGAAAGGGGCCAACAGCAGCTACCATGTTCTAAATATTGCTGTTAGCTGTCTCATACATTCATCCAGCCGCTGAATGGGAGCTGAATAGCTGGATTTACCTTGATAGACAGACAAACACATAAACAGACACACACATGCACACATGTAACACAAATTACTAAATGGTCTTATTAATAAAAAACCCAGAGCCAGAGATTGGGGTGAAAGCAGAGAGATCAGAGGGATAAAACAAGCCAGCCAAAAGTTCTTACTGTTAGGAAATCCTGAGCCCAAGAGCTACTTCCTGTATACTCACGCCTTACATACCTTTCTGTTCTACCATCTTACTTCCTCTTTCCGCCCAGCTCTGTCACTTCCTGTTTGTCTGTACATACCTACAGACCTCTATAGTTAGTGCTGGGATTGAAGATGTGTGTTACCACACCTGGCTCTGTTCCCAGTGTGGCCTTGAACTCACAGAGATTCAGATGAATCTCTGCCTCCTAGATGCTAGGATTAAAGGCATGTGCTACCACTGTCTGACCTCTATGTTGAATGTAGCAGCTGGTTTTTTTCTCTGATCCCCAGGCAAGCTTTATTTGTTAGAGCACAAATAAACTATCACCACACACAAACCAATGGAATTCATTAGCTACCTGCACTTTTATTTATTTATTTGTTTATTTGTTTGTTTGTTTGTTTGTTTGTTTATTAAATTTAATTTTACATATCAGCCACGGATTCCCTTGTTCTCCCCCATCCCCACCCCACCCCCACCTTCCCCCAAGCCCACCCTCCATTCCCATCTCCTCCAGGACAAAGACTCCCCTGAGGATTGAGTTCAACCTGGTAGATTCAGTCCAGGCAGGTCCAGTCCCCTCCTCCCAGGCTGAGCCAAGTGTCCCTGTATAAGCCCCAGGTTCCAAACAGCCAGCTCATGCACTGAGGACAGGACCTGGTTCCACTGCCTGGATGCCTCCCAAACAGATCAATCTAATCAACTGTCTCACTTATCCAGAGGGCCTGATCCAGCTGGGGGCTCCTCAGCTATTGGTTCATAGTTCATGTGTTTCCTTTCATTTGGATATTTGTCCCTGTGCTTTTCCCAACCTTGGTCTCAACAATTCTCGCTCATGCAAACCCTCCTCTTTCTCACCAATTGGACTCCTGGAGCTCCACCTGGGGCCTGGCCATGGATCTCTGCATCCGGTTCCCTCAGTCATTGGATGGAGTTTCTAGCACGACAATTAGGGTGTTTGGCCATCCTATCACCAGAGTAGGTCAGTTCGGGCTGTCTCTTGACCATTGCCAGTAGTCTATTGTGGGGATATCTTTGTGGATTTCTGTGGGCCTCTCTAGCACTTTGCTTGTTCCTATTCCCATGGGGTCTTCATTTATCATGGTCTTGTATTCATTGTTCTCCCTCTCTGTTCTTGGTCCAGCTGGGATCTCCCGCTCCCCTAAGCTCTCTTTCCCTCGACCCTTGCCCTTCATTACTTCTACTCACATCCATGTTGTTCATGTAGATCTCATCCATTTCTCTGTCATTGGGCGATCCCTGTGTCTTTCTTGGGGTCCTGTTTTCTAGGTAGCCTCCCTGGAGTTGTGAGTAGCAGTCTGGTCATCTTTGTTTTACATCTAGTATCCTCCTATGAGTGAGTACATACCATGTTTGTCTTTCTGAGTCTGGGTTACCTCACTCAGAATGATTTTTTCTAGATCCATCCATTTGCCTGCAAACTTCATGATGTCATTGTTTTTCTCTGCTGAGTAGTATTCCATTGTATATATGTACCACAGTTTATTTATCCATTCTTCGGTTGAAGGGCATCTAGGTTGTTTCCAGGTTCTGGCTATTACAAACAATGCTGATATGAACATAGCTGAGCAAGTGCCCTTGTGGTATGATTGAGCATTCCTTGGGTATATGCCCAAGAGTGGTATAGCTGGATCTTGGGGGAGATTGATTCCCAATTTTCTAAGAAAGCACCATAATGATTTCCAATGGTTGTACAAGCTTGCATTCCCACCAGCAGTGGAGGAGAGTTCCCCTAGCTCCACATCCTCTCCAGCATAAGCTGTCTTCAGTGTTTTTGATCTTAGCCATTCTGACAGGTGTAAGGTGGTATCTCAGAGTCGTTTTGATTTGCATTTCCCTGATGATTAGGGATGTTGAGCTCTGGTTTCTCTTCAGATCATATAAATCTTTTGCCTTTTACCTGCACTTTTAAATTGTTTAGTGTTTTTGTCAGCAGCTGTCAGTAAATCTGACCAAAATACATTTTATGTATGTATAAAATTTCAAAGAATTAAAAAAATATTATTTTAAAAAGTGGATAAGTGGTCTTGAGTTCTAACAGTCTTACCTCTGATAACAAATTGAAAACAAATCAGAGTGTCATGTGTAAATTAGGAAATAAGACTAAAGCGGGGTGGGGGGGCATCAGCTTTGCTCCTTTCTGCCTCTCCCAGGTCCTGTAAGGCCAGGGATGTCTAACCTTCTGACATTACAACATGATGCTGCCATCTGCAAACACGCTGGATGCATTTCCACCTGCCCAAAGCATGCAGCCCGTAGGCCAGAGCACAGGTTGGACAGTCTGTAGAGGGTGACTATGCTAAAACCATAGTTTGAAAAAATGAAACATTAAGATTTATTACTCTGTTCTCATATTTGTTAATCCACTAACTTATTCAATAAAAAGTTGTCCGGTCAAACATACAGTACAGAGAAGAACTTCCTACCAGCGTGCTGGAGCCAGATAAGCCCATTTCGGAAAGCAGTAAGGTCTCAGGAGAAAGTAAAAACATGTCAGTGAGGTTGGAAAGATAGAAATGGGGGTGAAAATCAGTGAACATGTTAGGAGTGGTGAAGACGGCTCGGGAAATGGGCAAAACTGGAGGAGAGCACAAAGACAGCTGGGCGTTTTATAAACGTGACCTTAAGATGATGTATGCATTGAAGAGTCGACTGTCTTTTGATTTACCCTTGCTAGGATGGACACACACAGCTTGCTCTTTCCCGAGGAGGCAGAGGTGGTAGCCAGCCCATGTAAGGGCTAGTCAGTTTCAGTCGGATATCACCACGTGTTCAACTGCGTACTCACGGGAGGTTGGACTACTACATAACCTCTGTTCCTCTTAATCCCTCTAAAACTGAGAGTGCTAATGACTACCTCATCACCTCATCTTTAGATGGTTCTGCACCCCCTGGAGCAGATCCTGTCACATCCTGTCTAGTAATTACCAAGAGCCAAAAATATGGACGTTTTATGATATTTTTATTTCTTAATTATGATATAATATAATTACATAATTTTATTCCTTCTCTTTCCTCCCTCCAAACCCTCCTGTGCAGTCCCCCTAACCACCTTTCTCTCTCTCTCTAATTTGTTTTCTGACAATTAACAAAAAGAGACTGAGCTTTTAAAATGTTTAAAGTTTTAAAGAATGGAACTTTGAAAAGTTGAAATGTTTTATATTATCGTATTATTATCAATATGACATCTAGAGGAGTTCTACCAGAAATGAAAGGTTATGGTTTAACGGTGTTTATTTATTGTGTTTGTTTGTCAAGTTGACAAGCTGTAGTATGTGCTGGTTGGGTTT
>CABHPH010152330.1:0-12503 GCA_902168325.1 Peromyscus nudipes | reverse complement strand
TTAATTATGATATAATATAATTACATAATTTTATTCCTTCTCTTTCCTCCCTCCAAACCCTCCTGTGCAGTCCCCCTAACCACCTTTCTCTCTCTCTCTAATTTGTTTTCTGACAATTAACAAAAAGCGACTGAGCTTTTAAAATGTTTAAAGTTTTAAAGAATGGAACTTTGAAAAGTTGAAATGTTTTATATTATCATATTATTATCAATATGACATCTAGAGGAGTTCTAACAGAAATGAAAGGTTATGGTTTAATGGTGTTTATTTATTGTGTTTGTTTGTCAAGTTGACAAGCTGTAGTATGTGCTGGTTGGGTTTTGTCAACTTGACACAAACATAGACATGCCTGGAAAAAGGCACTCTTGATTGAGAACATGCTCCATAAGACTGGCCTACAGGCAAGTGTATAGACCATTGTCTTGATTAATCATTGATGTGGGAGATCCCAGCCTACTGAGCCTGGTACCACCCCTCGGTAGATGTTCTTGGAGTAGATAAGAAAGCAGGCTGAGCAAACCATGAAGAGCAAGCCGTGTAAGCAGTGATCCTCGATGGATTCTGCTTCAGTTCCTGCCTGCAGGTTCCTGTCCTGTTTTAATAATTGTTAATTGTTTAAAAGCTTGTCTCTTTTTTGTTAATTGTTACATTTATGCATATGTATACATACATATTCCTAGATATATAAATAAACCTACTCAGTATGCATAATGCTATTTCTAAGTATAAGATTTCAAGGATGATCACTTGATCGTGTGCTTTTGTACATGTGATCATGTAAATTTATGATTTCCTTGTTTTCTTTTCTGTCATATATGTCAGGATATATTTAATTAAGCAGATCAAAGTTATGATCCCACCCCAATCCAATATTGTTATTCTGCAGGATGGTAAGGCTATAATCAGATTGGAAGAAAGGTTACAGGCAAAGAGAGTGACCAACTGAAGTTCAACACAAACCCTTCAGCTTGGGTAACTTGTTGTTACCCAAATATAAATGCTATTTCCGGGCAGGTGACTCAGTAATTAAAAAAATAAATAAGTCGTTAAACCAGGGTGCTCACCACTGCTCTGCCCTAACCAACTTCTGGTGGAATTTATTTAAAAATAGCAACACTGGGGCTGGAGGGGTGGCTCAGCCATCAAGAGCACTGATTGTTCTTTCAGAGGACCTAGGTTCTGTTCCCAGTATCCACACGGCAGCTCACAGCCATCTGTAGTTCCAAAGGATCTGAAGTCTTCTTCTGGCATCAAAAGCCACTGTGTGAACATTATGTACAGACATGCATGCAGACAACACTTATACATATATGTGTGTGTGTGTGTACGTGTGTGTGTGTGTGTGTGTGTATTATATATAATAAAAAGAATAGCAATGCCATGATTGCATGGTTTCTGGGAGCACCAGTCTCAAGTGTATAGTTCTGCATGATTTGTCATAGAGCTGATGTAAGCTAAGTACAATCTCTACGCAATCATGATGCAGCCTAGCAGTGCTGACAGCCCGTGTACATCATGGTGAGACAGCATGATGAAAAGCTCACTTCCGTCACTAAACTGGAATCAACTGCTTTAGAGGAAATATAAGTAGGAATTTGTATTTTTTCTATGCACATTTATTTTAAAGATTACTAAAACTTGCTGTGTGGGTGCTTTACAGTTATTTAAAATGTTTCCTGTGCATTTGTAAATTTATACAATTGATGTTTTTACAAACCATGTGCTATTATCTTAAATTGGTGGTTCTCAACCTTCCTAATGCTGCAACCCTTTAATACAGTTCCTCATGTTGTGGTGACCCCCCCCATGATAAAATTATTTTCATTGCTACTTCATAACTGTAATTAGCTACTGCTATGAATCATAATGTAAATATCTGTGTTTTCCAATTGTCTTAAGTGACCCCTGTGAAAGAGCCATTTGACCAAGGGGGTTGTGGCCCACAGGTTGAGAATCACTGCCTTAAGTTCTAGCACTAACTTTCACATTACTTTTCCTAATGCCTGAGGGTGCATTGGCTTCTTGAACTTTTTGCTAAGGTGGAGTGTCCCTACAAATGCAGCTTATTTATAACTCCCCAGCCTTCTGCTGCTGTTTGTTAAAATGCCAGGGAAAGGTAAATATGTTTCAAAGACCTCAACGTTTTTTACAGTGTGTTCAAAACTGACCTTTATATTTTCAACTATTACACATAGAAACCATAAGCAAAATCACTAGTTGTCAGCATGTACAATCATAGCCAGAATTGAAATCAATAGCAGTAAAGATTACTCCACTAGGATGGAGCTCAGATGGGAGCATGCTTACTTAGCATCCACAAGGCTCTGGGTTGGATGCTCAGGACCTAGACACTGGGCTTGGTAGAGAATGATGACTCTCATCCCAGGACTTAGGAGGTAGGGGCAAATGAATCAAAAGCTCAAGGTCATCCCTGATACTACCTGGCAAATCTGAGGTCAATCTGTCTAAAAGAAAGAAAAAGTAAGAAAGAGAGGGAAGGGGGAGGGGGAGAGGAAGAAGGAGGGGGAGGGGAGGAGAGAGGGGAGGGGGAGGGGAGGAGGAGGGGTGGGAAAGGAAAATCCGTTATAGTAAAAGTTGGTAACATCTACCATTTACTCCTCTTTTAGGGTTTTCAATTATTTTTGTTACGCTAATAAATTACCTGAGACTATGTACTTTAAGTAGTTTATCTGATTCTTAGTTTGTGGGCTCAGGGGTTGGTCTCGGACTTGACTTGGTCCAGGTTTTGTGGTGGAATGTATGATGAAAGGGTAAATTACCTGGAAAGAACTGAAGTCAAAACAAATAGAGCACTATTTCTTTTTCCCTTAAGACAAACTTCCAAGATAGCTAACATGGACCCTTGATAATTATCTCTTCTAGGGTCAGCACATACAGTGACTTCCCCCAAAAGTCCCAATCTCAACGGTTCCATCACTTCCTAATATTGCCTCCCAGGGAATCAAATCTCCAACATGAGAAACCTTAGGAGACAATCACACCCAACCCATAGCCTCCCCATTCCTTCATCTTCAAGTGAGAGCTTGTGTTTTGAGTTGCCCATAAGCCTTCTTACCTCAAAGCCCTCATGAGCTGGCCCAGGCCATTGAACCAAAAGATATTCAATAGGGACAAGAGATGATTTATCTTAAAATTATCATTTGTATATGTGTGTGCATATATGTATGTATTGTGTTAACAAATACACAAGTGAAAATCTGAATTCTCCAGTTCTTACTTCGTCAAATATAGACACCATATAGAACGAAGTGACCTATAACACAGTTCCAACTGCTTTTCAGTAAGCCGGTGTCCAGTAACACCATAAGGAAATATTTGGATGGATTATTTATTACTTACTACAAAATGGAAAATAAATTAAACAAGTTTAAGTGGAAAGTAAATTACTATAGCATGGTAATTCAAATGGTGGCAGTTTGCGAACACTGAAAGAACATTTGCTTGGCACTCATTAGCCCTAGACTCAATGTCTAGTCCCTCAAAGTAAAAAGTTAACATTACCAATACTGTTTTTCTCCATCTCCTCTTGACCCAGAATTGGGCAAGGAATGACCTTCTAACAAATTACATGCATCCCTTTTTTTAAAGTATGATAAAAATTACTCTAGTGTGCTGAGGGCCATGGGAGTATACAGCAGGTGACAACTAGCGTCTGACAAGTTGACCCACCAGATATGTAACTCCCTGATGGGGAGCCCCACTGACCAAGCCGTGGAGTCACTGACTGTGGAAAACAGCTGTATTCTGCCGCCATTATACCGCCCTATAAGGACAGCTGTGGGTGCTTTACACAGCCCTTTGGTAGTGTGCTTTATGTCTCTGGGCACACGGTTAGCTATGGATTTCTGTTTAAGTTGTATAATTCTGCTGAACAGAAGTATTACCAGAATATTCTTCTTTACTGACACAGGAAAGTAACAGTATTCTCAGTCTCAAAGACAGGCTTTTACACATTTTGCAAAGACCTTAGAACTAGTCCAAAACAGACTAAGCTGCCCCTACAGAATATACGCAAAGACTAATTCCCAGGTGTTGTTTATTGCTAAATCAAGGCCAGGCTGTTTACATCAAGACACAGTCCTTGCAGTAGCTCCCTTTCTGCATGTACCCTGACCGCTCAATTCAACCAGTTATTAACTGTCTGGGACCCCTCACCAACTTAGAGCTACGTGCATGGGTCCATGTGACATTACTAGCCTAAGAGAAATTATGTGACTTCTTTTGTGTTTTGAGAATGGATAGGGCCCTGAAAATATAACTTATAATTGTCCAGTGTTTGGCTGTGGAACAGCAGCAGTGGTATGGAGACAGATGGCTGTGTAGAGCTATGTGTGAGCTGCTGCAGAATGTGAGTGAAGAGTGTGTGTGTGTGTGTGTGTGTGTGTATGTGTGTGTGTGTGTGTGTGTGTGCTGAGAGAGAGGTGAAGAAGCAGCATGAGAGAAGTGTGAGAGGGAGGGAGGGGTAAAAGAATGAGTGAGTAATGTAAAAGAAAGATGTGTAGCCACGTGAAAAGATTTATATAATTAAAGATATGTAGCTGTGTGCAGTAGGGTGGAGATATGTAGCAATGTGGACAGAAAGATAATGCAAACAAATATAGATCCAGCCTATATTGTTTGCTCCCAAGGTCCATGGGAGAGTCTAACAACCAGCTGAGGATTCTAATCTGAGGGATATCACATGAATCTAAGCACACTGAGCTTGTTAGTCCATTCACTTTCTTCTTCTCAGTCAATTCTATCTGCATAGCTTCTTTTCTGTTCTCATACTCAGCTCCTCTCAGTCCCTTCTGCTGTTCTCTCTTCCTCCTACCTAGTTCTTTCCATCTCTGACCTCATCTTTGTTCTTCTCAATCAGTTCTCTTGCTGTTCTCTCATATCTATCTAGGTCTTTTCCATATTCTCCCCCTTCTTTGTTCCAGCTGTAGGTTGTAAAAAGATCTGGCTATCTCTTAAAGGGATAGCTACAAAGGTTATAAGGAAAGAAATTAAACCAATGAGAGATTTAAGGAAAAGGCAAAGAATGTGTGTACTATTTTATGTGATTAATAATATCCAGATATGGCTAGTCAGTTAATAGCCTGTTAGTCACCTGAATCTCAGGACCCATATATAATTAGTCTACTGAGCCTAAAATCTTGCATTAAAAACTGGTGTAGAAATAAATACAAAGTGCTAATTGTTATTTGACTCAGAGTGGGGAGGTGCTGGTGGAGGAAGCTGAGGGCAACATAGGTGCTGTTGATCTCTTGAAGGACTGAGATACACCAAGGCCAGACACCTGCACTATCACTTTTAGTTCACTATAATTCTTCTGAAGAGTTTTGATCTAACAAGGCCAGGCACCTGCAATTCTGCTCTGTGAAAGTTCCACGAAGACTCTTTGTCTGGCCAATATTTACCTTGTCAGTAGCTGAGAATGGAGAATAAGACCTCTAAGTGTCTACAGTCTACATGGAACAATAGATCTAGCATGAAGAATATTTTAGTATGTTTCTATTCAAAAAATTGTAGAGTTAAATAAGAAACCATCTTCTAGACTATCCACAATTATATGTGCCCATAAGACTGAGATGCAATCATGAGATTACATGTACACATAACATGGAAATGCACACTAAATGGGGAGAATCATAGCTGTTACTGCACAAGAAGTTTACAACAATAGACAGCCAATGCATTCAAAAGGCAGTAATTCCACAACACCTTGCATGATGGTTTCCTCTAACCGAACACTTAGTTCTGATAGGTTGACCTTCTGAACACTAGTTGTCACTGCTGTATACTCTGATGGACTTTTGCTACCAGTGGCTCTCAATAGAAAGTCAGAGACCATTTTTAAGATGAAGGAAAAAAGAAAATGAACATCAGAAAGCGTGTGTGTTTTCTTATTTCCTCAGTCATAGGTAGATTAAAACTTATTCCTAATTACCCTCAGATAAAAGTTTCTGATCCCTTGATACTCTGAGGCATTCCTTTTATTACCCCGAGCAGATCGTGGGAGCTGGTCTCTCATGGTCCACATTACTAGTGGCTTTTGTTCTAAGGAATAATCACCAATAAAGATATATCTTGCTTTCCAGGTAATACAGCTAAAGTGTACGTTGAGATTCAGGATGAAAACGATCACCCCCCAGTGTTTCAGAAGAAATTCTACATTGGCGGTGTCTCTGAAGATGCAAGGATGTTTGCGTCTGTGCTCAGAGTAAAGGTATGAGAAAAGAAACCCTGCGATGAAACCACACTGAGAGCAAGGAGCTCTGAGTTTTGCACATATGTTATAGCCCTCATCGTTTGTGTCAACAGCATTTACGCTCCTGTTAAAAACACAAAATTACTTTTGTTTGTTGGTTTCAGTTTTGTGTTGTTTTTGAGACAGGGTTTCTTTGTGTAGCCTTGGCTATCCTGGATCTCGCTCTATAGACCAGGCTGGCCTCGAACTCACAGAGATCCGCCTGCCTCTGCCTCCCGAGTGCTGGATGAAAGGCATGCACCACCACTGCCTGGCTAAAAGCATGGAATTCTTTAACTAGAGTTTGTATTAGTTTTATTTCTGTTGCTGGATAAAATACCCTGATGAAGGCAACCCAAGGAGAAAGGGTTATTTTGGATCTTAGTTCCAGAGAGGATAAACCCATCACGATGGGGACGTCTTGGCACTGGGAACAGGAGGTCCACCAGCACATTGCCTCAGCAGTTCAGAACCACTGAGTGGACAGGAAGTGGGACCAAGCTCTAACATCTCAGAGCCCACCCCAGTTACACACTTCCTCTAGGAAGTCTCTACCTCCTAAAGGTTCCATAAGCTCCCCCAAAAAGCACCTCCCTCTGGGAACCAAGTCTTCAAACACATGAGCCTGGGGGGAACATTTCACATTCAAACATGATAGAAACATATACATTTTATTATTCAAACTCAACACACTTTGTTTATTTGAGGTGAACCACTAAGCATTTAGTATATTTTTACTAAAAATGGGGTCAAATTACATATAATAGTCTACATAAAATGTTACAATGTTTTACCCAGTATATATTTAGGGTTTTTTATTCATTTGTTTGTTTGTTTGTTTGTTTGTTATGTGTTTGTGTATTATTGTGTATGTGTATACATGATGCCATGGCTGGGGGTCACAACATAGGTGGACACATCAGAGGTCACATTTCTGGAGTCAATTCTTTCCTTCCTCCTTTATTGGGGTTTGGGAGCTTGAACTTGGGTTTCCAGGTATGTGCTGTAAGCCTCCTTACCTGCTAAGTCATTATGCCGGCCCTCTCCAGGGAGGGTTTTCATGCCTCCATTAGGATCACTTCAGAATAACTCCACAGAGTCTCAAAATGAAATTTCTAGTGACAGATATGGAAACCATCAATTTACAATGAAAATGATTGCCGTCTTACAATAACTTTTCAAATTTCAAGTGATGCTTCAATTAGCAAGAAATAATACTCCATAAACACTGCTAACTTTGGTACTTGACTAAAAGTTTATTTTAATCCCTTCATAGTCAGAAAAATTTTGCCAACTACTTACATAATTTACAGACTGCTCAGGTTTCAGATTGATGCTTTCAGTTTTAATCTACTATCCACAAGCATATCTAGAGACGGTTTAAATACTCTCACATGCTTTCAGTTGTTTTTTAGTACACAGTACAATTTTTAATGGTTTCTTCTTATTAGGGTAAGAGTTAGATTCTTAGTTCGTAGTAGATTATCAGTTATAGTGATTTTTCTGAGATCTCCTTAACAACCGTTTTAACGGCTATACACTAAGTATACAAAGTCATTTTGATCCCCGGCGAGCTCGGCTTTGGCATTCCTGTGCTCTGCTCATTAGGAGCTGTCATTTTTTCCCCTTAGCAGGACCTCCTTGATGAGTTTTGCGCTTCCATCTGCTTTCAGCACCTATCAAACACCTTCAGTAACCAAAAGAAATTTCAGCCAAGCCGACAACCAAATGTAAAGGCAATGCTCAGAGGGGAGGAAAAACATCCCAGAGCCTCTGAGTTCCCACACAGACAGAGAAGTCTGTGTGGGAAACATTCATGAGAGGTCAAGCACTTCATGGAAATTGGTGTTTGATGGTGAGACATGCCCCCTGCATTGGTCAGAAACCTAGGAACGGGATGACTGAACAGAGATTGGCCGTGCCCTGGTGGACAGACCTGATGAAGGAATTCGGTTACGAGAGCACAGACTGCGCTATGGACCTAAAGGGAGGAACCGTTTCGACTACTGAAAGAACATGTTTGTTTTTCTTTCCTGGGGGACACAGAAGATAACACTGGCGCAGAAGTGTGGATAGATCCGACGGGAGGGTATATAGATTCCCCTAGTGCAGGGTAGCAGGTGAGTCCAAAAGTCAGAACAGTCGTCGTTGGAGGCGAGGGATTGATAAGCTAGTGGAAAAGCCTTTATTGGCCGACACAGTTGCCGCTCTTAGCCTGGAATGCAGGAACCTTCTATTTCCCGTTTTATCCCAGCAGACATGAGTTAAAGCAGTTCTCAATTCATACACGGGGTTGGAAAATATTATTCAAAAGTAACGCTGAATTGGTGCCTACTCTCCTGGGAGGTTTGAGAAAAAGATGGTTTTAAAATGAGAAGTCTCCCGGGATTATGATAGAGGCTTTTTAAGCCACTTGCTACCGCATATTAGAGTAATGTCAGATTTCATCTACTATGAATAAAAGTTATTTTTTTAGTCTGCCATAAAACTCAAAATACTGAAAGTTAGACCTTTCCAAAGATGCTGCCAGTTAAAGAACAAAGGAGAAAAGAAAAGTGTCGCATAAAATAGAACTGACAGTGTAAGAAGGAACTTTGAAATACCAAGAAAGAAAGCTGTAGTGCCTTAGAATATGTAGCATGGACTTGAGCTGACACTTAAAAATACATTGCATGAAGATAACACAATAAGATAACTGATGAGATGAATTGCCCAGTATGTGTTGGGAAATAAGGAAGTTCTGAATCTGCTCTCTTTTGGAGCATCTAATATGCTAACTGGCTTGTTAGGCACTCACGCTTAAGAAGTAAGCGTACTCTTTTCCTACTATGTGCTAAATACAGAAAACTAGCTTTCTTTACAAAAAAAAAAAACCAATAACATTCTAGTTAAGGAGACAAAAAGAAAGAAGGATGGAGAGAGCAGCAGCCATTAACTCTGCATGGACATACCATCTAATGTAATCATACTGCGGGTTTATACTACACTCAGTAGAACACAATCATCTGAAATAGAAGTGATGACAGCTTTAAGTGGTTTGCCACAGTGGGACAGTTTAGAGGGTGTGCTTGGCTTCTACTTGCTTTGATTGTCTAATTTTATTCAGGTGTCTATCCTCTTGGGGTCCTATGTGTTAGGAGAGGCTGAGCCTCCTCTAAAAACTGGCTAGCCTAAGTCAAGCACACTTGTGCCTTTGTAAATGATGCCCTCGGACATGAGAGTCCTGCTGTGAGATAGATGTACTTTCTGTACCTTTCTGTACCTTTCTGTACGCTGTGAATATGTGTTGCTACTATTGGTGAATAAAGAAGCTGTTTTGGCCCATGGTAAGGCAGGATAAGAGCCAGGTGGGAAATCCAAAAGAGATACAGGGAGAAGAGGGCAGAGTCAGGGCAGATGCCATTCAGCAGCCTGAGGAACAAGATGCCAGCAAACTGGTAACACCACAGCCACGTGGTAAAACATAGATTAAATGGGTTCATTTAAGATGTCAGAGCTAGCGAGAAATAAGCCTGAGCCGTATATTAAACAGTTTGTAAATAATATTAAGCCTCTGACTGGTTATTTGGGAATAGGCAGGCAGGAGAGATTTATCCATTTACAGAGTCCCACTTATTTTGCATACAGATTGAGCAATAATGCAGCCTCCTGAGGAGATCATGAGACAGTGTTTCCCAAGGAGGTGGAGCCTTCTTTGTGACAGGAATTGAAATGCTTCTATCATGTTCAAACAATTCTTGGATTGTGTTAGAATGTCCCAGAAGAGGAGGACTCACCTGGCATGATCAGCATTCACCAAGGTTTCATGCTGACATGTTTGTTGCTAAGTGTGTCACAACACTGATTTCCACCGGCAACAAGTCATCAGCCAGTCCATTTGCAGAGAGTGGAGGGACCCAGTCTTTAATCCAGGCCATTAACATCATTTAAAACCTCACTCTTGGCCTTTTGGACAGCTCAGTGGTAGAATGCTTACTCTATCACCACCACAATGGTTAGATCTATAACTGGAATAATTTAAAGCAAGATCTCAAACTGTCATACACAAACATGCATGGAACAATGTCAATCAAAAAGATAAAAACTAGGAACAATCCATATGCCTATCTACGAATGAACAAATGAGCAACTCTAGTCTACATATATGATGCAATATTATGCAGCCCTAAAGGGAAGTAAAATCTTGCATGTAGTTTATCCTGGATAAACCCTGAGGATGTGATGCCCAATGAGATGGAATAGACCTACAGGAGATAACAGTGGTGTGATTCACTTATGTGAGATATGTTAACTGGTTATGTGTGCTGCTGATTTGATGTTTCTATACACCTAAACTGTTTGACTTCTGGGTATACATTATTTGACTAAAATATATTTATTGCACTAAATATTTTCTTTGATATGTTTGTAGTAGATCTTTGGAGTAAATGGACACTGAGTATTATTAAAATGTTCAACATGACTATAAGCTATACAGAATTTTGACTTTTAGATTACTGGGGCCTTAAGTCTAAAGAGAATGTTTAGGGGAATTAAAGAAAATGTCAGAAGAGGCATCAGGTCCCCTTGAACTAGAGTTATGGATGGTTGTGAGCCACAATGTAGGTGCTGGGAATCAAACCCAGGACATCTAGAAGAACAACAGGTCTCTGAGCCATCTTTCCAGCTTCATGTTAGGCATCTTTTAAGGAACATATGTATTAATTTCTGTTGGTAGACAGAAGTAGAGGTGTACAACAAGGGTTGGCATGTACGCTCATACTTAATAGTTGATGTTACAGTGTTCTCCAAATCCATACACCAATTAATGTCTAAACTCTTAGCAGTACCTGAGCACTCTGGTTGTTCCAAAAAAAAATTCTGTCTATCCTTGATACCTTAGCCATTTGGTGGACATATAATAGTTTCTTATGGTTTATTCTAATTCTTTTGGATTAATGCAGATTACATGCATCTTTATACATCTAAAAATGTATTAGTATTGATGTTGTGGAAGTGACACAAGCGGATGGTGGGTGAGTGGTGGTCAGAGGACAACTTTGTGGAGTTGCTTCTTCCTTCCACTTTTTCATGGGTTCTGGGACTCAAACTCATGGGGACAGGCTAGTGGAGCCGGTGCTTTCACCCACTGAGCTGGCTCATCATCACACTCCCTAGGTTGCCAACAGTATTTCATCCTCTTTGTGCAAAGCCTACTCCAGTGTCCTTGCAATTCTTCCTCTTGCGATGGCTGTTATTGACTTATGCATTCTCCTTTACTCTCCCCCCACCTTCTTCTGGATTTACCTCCCTTCCCCTCCCTATAGCAACCCTCTTTCCCATTTCCCAGACCTGTGATTCCCTTCTCTATTGCTACCCAACACCCTTATCCCAGCAATGGTTCTGTTTTACGGGTTTCTGCTCTTATTCCAGGATATATATTCACATCTGAAGATTTGGGGTTATGATCCTCCAATAAGAGAGAATGTTGGATGTGTATCTTTGGGCTTGGGTGCCCTCCCTCAATATGATCTTTCCTAGTCCCATCCATTTACCTGCAAAGTTCATGATTTCATTTTTCTTTATAGCAGAATAGTATTTTATAATATATGTATCAAATTCTTATTATCCATTCTTCAGTTGTAGGACATTTAGGTTGTTTCCATTACTCAGCTATTGTAAATAAGGCAGAAATGAACATGGATGAGCAATTGTCTATTAAGTAGGATATCCAGTCCTTTGGGCATATGCTAAGGCCTGGTATATCTTGATCATATGAGAGAATTATTTTTAGCATTTCCTGAATTCTCCACACTGATTTCCACTATAGGTGTACCAGTTTGCAATCCCAACAGTGGATGAATGACGGTGCTCACTCCCCCATCTCATCCAGAATTTGTTGTCAGTTGTTGCTTTGATCTTTGCCATTAACTCTGGGGTAAGATGTAATCTCAAAGTTGTCTTGATTGGCATTTCTCTAATTGGTAAGGATGAAGAACACTTTCTTTGAGATATTTCCTGGACATTTTTTCTTCTTCTTCTCCTCCTTCTCCTCCATCTCCTCCTCCATCTCCTCCTCCTCCTCCTCCTCCTCCTCCTCCTCCTCCCCCTCCTCTTCCTCCTTCTTCTTCTTCAAACTCTCTATTCAGGTCCAAGGGGGTCTTTTTTTAAATACTGTTCTCTGAGTTCTTTGTATATTCTATATATTAATCATCTGCCAAACGTATATCTGGCCAAGATTCTCTCCCATTCTGTGGCCTACTCTTCACCA
>CABHPH010152329.1:21359-37425 GCA_902168325.1 Peromyscus nudipes | reverse complement strand
ACGCTGGTCTTGAATCCTTGGTCCTTCTGCCTCTGTATTCTGAGGGCTGAGCTTACCAGTGTGCACCCCTGCACTTGTCTTATTTATACACTATCCATGCATTATAAATATTTATTTCCAATCCATAAAATGTTTCCATCAGTCAATAGAAAAACACTCCCAACAAAGCCAGAGGAAAATGCACAAAATAAAAACAATCAAAACAATCAACAAGTCTTCAGAAAAGAAAGCCTATCTTTTTGGTGACCAAGATTTAAGAGCTGACAACAGGACGTCACTTGCCATTCTTTGTCCTAGTGAGTTGGGGGTTGGGGGAAGCAGGCACTATCTGCTGGCGATGCTGTACAGGGTGGGTTTTATTGCTCTCACTGCTGGCCTGATGCAGTTGTAGAAGTTGATTGTAAAGTAGATGAGATGCATAACAATGTTTAAACCATGAACCAAGGCCAGGCATGCACATCACCAATGCAGTGTCATGCATTTCTTAAAGACAATGAGTGATGAGCTCTGGAGGCTGAGAATGCTTGTCTCAGCGTGCACAAGGTCCAGTACTATGTACATCAGGAATTATGGTTCACTCCTGAAATCTTGGCACTTGGGATATGGAGGTAGGAGGACCAGAAGTTCAAAGCCGGGCTCAGCTGTATACCAGATTGTAAGCCAGCATGGGCTACATGTCTGAAAAAATAATTGCAGTAATTCAAAATACAACTGTATATGTGTGCATGTTTGTGTGTTTGTGTGTGTGTGTGTGTGTGTGTGTGTGTGTGTGTGTGTGTGTGTGTAGAGCAAACTATTCATTCCACCTTCAATAGCCAAGAACTGGAAACAACCTAAATTTCTAAATATTTTTGTTTGCTTCATTGCTTAAACACCCCAAAGCCTTACATACATTAATTCACTTAATCCACGCCACTCTCTGAGCTAAGGAATTATGAGTCTGTTGTGTTTTGGAGGAAACAGGCACATACTGTTCAGTTAATTTGCCTAACATTGTATAGTTAATAAATGGTACGACAGGGATTTGATGTCAGGAAATTTGACTCTCCAAGCTAAGCACTTCAGAACTGCCTTGCATTGTGTTACTGTGTTGCATATAATATTATTCCTACAGAGCTCAAAACAACTGTTCAATAACTGAGATCAGTGAGTTAAGGATGAGTCATTGTTACTCATGGAGTGGGATGCATCCAAAATAATATTGTTGAACTTTTTTTTTTACACTTATTTATTGGTATCTGGGGTGTATGTATCTTGGTACATGTGTGATGGTCACAGGAGTATTTGTGGGAGTCAGTTCTGTCCCTTCCATCATGTGGGCCCCAGGGATTGGACTCAGGTCATTAAGCTTGGTGGCAAGTTCCTGTATCTACTGAGCCATTTGGCCCACCTCAGGTTGTTGGTTTTTTTTACCCGTGGGACATTTGTGGTGCTTTAGGAACCGATGGAGGTACTTACTCTAGACTGAGATGTCATTATTATGAAAAGGAGAACTCTCATGTGAGTGTTCTGCATGAGCCATGCTGGGTTGTGAAGAACCTGAAACTTTCTGTGGGGTTTCTTTAATCCTTGTGGACTACGATTTTTCTTTTTCTTTTTTTTTTTTTTGTGGGTGTGTTTGTGTGTGTGGAGATCGGATATCAATGACTGGTGTCTTTCCCTCAATCATTTCCATCTTAGTTTTTGGGACAGGGAATCCAGAGCCCCCCAGTTTGGCTGGCCTGGCTGCCAGTGAGCATCTGGGGTCCTTCAGTCTCCACCTCCCTGGTGCCTGAGTTACTGAAGCCTCGCCACACCCAGCTTTTTACACAGGACCAGGAATCTAAACCCCAGTTTTCATGTTTACAAAGCAACCAATGTACCGACTGAGCCATCTCCTCAGCCTCTACTTTTATGTATACAGTTATTTTTAACCTCAGGCAGTGCGTTACTTCTTCATTTAGAAAAAGAAAAAGAAGTTGAAAATTAGACCTCAGGTTGTTTGGCAATGAGGATAGGTTTTTAATTTATGCTACCATTTGGGGGACAGAGAAATGAGACTCTATGAATTTTCACATGGCGTTGAGTGGCAGAAATAATTGAATCACTTTTTAAAAAACAGTCTTTTTTAAAACTCAGATATATATATATATATATGTGTGTGTGTGTCTATATGTATGTTCTGTGTGTGTGTGCATATGTGTGTCTGTATGTATGTCTGTGTGTATGCTCTATGTGTGTCTGTAGGGGTGTGTGTGTGTGTGCGCGCGCATGTACATGCATGTACTTGCAGAGGCCAGAGTGGTTGGATCCTCTGGAGCTAGAATTACAGGCAACTGTGATCCACTAGGTATGAGTGCTGGGGACAGACCTAAGGTCCTCTGCAAGAGCAGCAAGTACTCATAAACACTCAGCTGCCTGGCGGGGTGGGGGGGGGGGGGGGGGGGGGTTGCTTCTTGGCTGCTGATTTTTGCTCCCCTCTCATGAAAGCCTTGGGTTGCGCTAAGTGGACTGACTAGCTCTTTCTCCAGATTGTCAGGGCGAATTTCTGTAATAGTTTCACGGTTCCTGTTAGTTTTACTCTATCTCAAAGCTGCATCTAGGCAACTGTGTCTTTTGCCAATGCGCATTTAAACGTGGGTTGCTTCCTGCTCCGCGCTCTGCCACGTGCTTGGCTTGCCTGAGGCTGGAGGGAATTTCTGCATGATGCCCCCAATTAGCTCTCAGTTCCAGATGTTTCTGCCAGGGGTGGCTGTTGGTGTCATGCACCTCTTCCTGACCCCAGTAGTCTACTTCTTGTCCTGTTTTGACCTCGATCCTAATTGCTATTTATGGCCATCCATGATGGTGTTCCCTGTGTCCCCACCTCCCAGGGAAGGGAGCATCACATGTTGGCTAAGCTGTAACCGGCTCTGAGGTAACATTTGAACTGAAGATCCAACTCTTCTTCTATTTGATCCATTCCCCTAGGCTGTGGACTGAACTTTTCTGAGCTTCAGCTGTTCAATCCCATGAGTGCCGACAAACTCGGTGAACATTAGATGAGACGGTGTTTGTAAAACAGATTGTGAAACCCAGACATCCATGTAGAGCGTCCACTCTGGTCAAGCACTCCGGAGGCTGGAGGACAACTTCAAGGTCATTCCTTAGGAACTGTCTTCCTTTTGGAAACAAAGTCTCTCATTTGCCTGGAACTTGTTAGCCCAGCTAGGCTGGCTGGCCAGTGAGTCCCGACAATCCATGAGTTAGTTTTGTTAACCCCTTCCCAGGACTGTGGTAACGAACACAGGTCCCTATACTGCCTTCATCTACACGTGTTCTGAGGACCAAACTCCGGTTCTCATGCTTGAAGGTGAGCATTTTACTGACTGAGCCGTCTTCCCAGCCCAGTCCTGCCCACCTGCTTGTTTGTTTGCTTTTGTTGTTGTTGTTGTTGTTGTTGTTGTTGAGAAAGCATCTTCTTTGATAGCTCAGGCTGGTCTGGAACATGTAACGGGCACTCCTGCCTCTGCCTCTTCCTCCGCTTTCTGCTCCGACCCAGTTTCGATTGTAAATTCTTTTTTTAAAAATCTTGTTTTCATTTTTAGGTTGGTCTTAAAATGTGGTGTGGTTGGTAGATGCAAAAATTGGTGGGAGTGAGTTATTTTCAGGGGGTGTTCGCAAGAGGAGTGAACAGGGGTAGTAGCGGTAGAATAAGGCAAATTTCTATGTATGACACTTGCGGTGCTGGCCTGTCATGCCGGCACTGAGCAGGCTGAAACAGGAAGAATGTTGTGAGTTCCAGGCCAGCCTGGGCCACATAGTGAGATTGCTAAACAATCATCCAATTAAAAACAAACAAACAAACAAACAAACAATCAGTTCTGTCTCAGAGCCCGATGTCAAGACCCAGCATACGATCCTTCCTTGAAACGTTACACATAAGATTTAGGAGAAGCCTGGTAGGATTTGACAACAGTGATGTTTTGCTCTAATCTCAGGCGCTAAATAAAGCAAAGGTCCCGTGATCCTTTGCCAAAATCTGAAATGCCAGGTTGGTTGTTTAGAACACCGAGGAAGCTGAATCTTTCACCTGAGCATTCCTGACTTCCCTCGGCCCATTCATCATGGGATGAAGCTGAAGGAGAAAGCCTGGAGAAAGATCTGAAGGCCGACAGCTGGGCTCTTCATGGCCATGGATTGCTCAGGCTCCTTCTTTACTCCTAAGTGGGCTGCTTGCACTAAGAATGTATTATTGAGAACTTGGAGAGATTCTTCTTTTGAAAGGCTATATTTACTTGATTTTGGGGGGCGAGTCTAAAACACATCTGAAGACGGGGTGAGTCCTCTTCTGGAGAGACCATGGGGCTTTCACAGAACTTGATTATGTATTAGACAATGAAATGAAATGTATTTATGGTTCTGTGTGGCGGAAGGGAACAAAGTCAGCTGTGATCACGCTAGGCAAGTGATTTGTTATTGAGCTGCACACCAATACCCAACTGGGGGACTCTAGGCAAGTGCTCTCCCACTGACCCATGCCCCAGCTCTCTTTTTACCTTCTATTTTAACAAACGGTCTCACTAAGTTGCCCAGGCTAGCCTTGAACTCACTCTGTAGTCCAAGCTAATCTTGAACTTGTTACCCTTGGGATTCAACCTCCTGAGTAACTGGGATGACATGTCTGCAGCCTATCCCTCTGTCCTGGCTTTGACTTGGTCCAGGTTATCCTTTCCACTCTGTCCAGAGTTCTCTATTGTGTTCCATTAGGTCACTTTCCTGCTTAAAAGTCTCCCATTTCCCCTTGTTGTCTGTAGTTCAAAGGCCACACACGCTACACAAGATCTTGCGGTTGACAGAATAACACTCCCCCCGGGCAAAGCTTTGCACAGTTCCCAGAACCCATGGTTATGTTTCTTTCCAAAATAATCACGGGGTTCTTCGTAAGAGAGTGGAAGAAAGGTCTGAGTGATGATGGAAACAGAAAGCCAAGCGTCGGAGGGAGCAGATATTATATACCTGACCTGAAAGACAGAAGGAGCCACTGTATTGAGTGACTTTTCCTGGGAGACTTGAACAGACATCTGTTATCCTAGATAGGACACAGACACAGACCAAAGACATGACCCTACCTGCTCTAGTTTTATTCCGTGGCTGTGATTAAAGCACTCCTTGGAACAAAAGTGATTTGGAGGGCGAAGAGTTTCCTTGGCTTACAGTTCTAGGCCCATCATTGAATGAAGTCAGGACAGGAACTCAAGCAGGAACTCGGGGCAGAAATCATGGAGGAACCGTGACTGGCTTGCTCACAGGTTCATGCTTCACTAGCTTTCCTGTATAGCCCAGGACCATCTACCTAGGGAATGGTGCTGCTCACAGTGGGCTGAGCTCCCTTGTATCAATAAATAATCAACCTCCACAGACATGCCCACAGGCCAGTATGATCTGGGCACTCTCTTAGCCGAGACTCCCTTCTTGCATGAGTCTAGACTGTGTCAAAGTTGACAGTGAAAGGTAACTGGGACACTAACAGAGGCTAGCTTCGTGAACTGGGAAGTTTATTGGTGTTATTTTCAGGAGAATGGATGAGGGGTTACCTTTAGGAGTATGAGCGACTCAAAGGCAGCTGCAGCAATGGAAAAGCTCATGCCAGCCTAGATGGGTGATGAGCTGCATCCCTGGAGCTCCCTGCACAACATACGGTCAGATCCGCCAGAGTTCCCTCTCTCTGGAAATTGTTTACTGGGAAGGGGTCTTTGAGTCTTGTAACTTTCTAAGCATCCCGAGCCTTGTGGGTTTCCTTAGCTCCCAGAATTCTCTAGGAAGGGATGTTTCTATCTAGAGGAAATAGATGTGTAATATATAGCCAGGGGATTCAGGCTGAGTGAAGTCAGAAAGCTGAGGAAATAGATGGTCTCCCTAGGACCTCTGGAGAGAGTGTGGCCTGCTGACACTTTGATTGTGGCCGCTTGAGATGCATTTTAGACTTCAAAGTAAAGAGGTATGAGATAATAATGTCATGTTGATTGAAGCCCCGGTGTATGATATGTTTTTGATGTGTATGTATATGCACATTTTGTGAAGGGTTGTGAGTACATCCTCAGTATCATTCCTCAAGTGCCATCCACTTTTTTTTTTTTTTAAACAGTGTCTCTCATTGATCTGGAACTCACCAAGTAGTCTAGCCTGGCTGCTCAGCAAGCCACAAGGCTCTGCCTGTCTCTGCCTTCCCAGCACAAACCTACCCCCATGCCTAGCCTTTTCTGTGGGCTCTGGGGATAAGTCAGGTCTTCAAGCTTGTAAGGCGAGCACTTGACCCACAGAGCCATCTCTCTAAAGCTAGTTTATGATGATTTGTTACAGTGGTAACAAGAAATCCGTACGGACCCAAACTGATTTAACTTCCTTGATAAGGCTTTTTTCCTGCCCTGGGTTCCTCATTCTTTATACTACAACAAAAGCACCCCCCCCATGATGTCTTCACTCTTCTCTTCTCTTAGACAATCTGTATGTAGCTCCTTCCAGAATTACTGTGCAACCATCTCTCCATCTGTTAGGACCCGAAGGCTTTGAAGAATTCCCAGTTCCCCAAAACTTTGGTTTTTGTCTTCAGGGGATGCTATTTCTGTGTGTCTGTCTCTGTCGCTATCTCTGCCTGTCTCTGTTTCTTTCTATCTCTGTGTCTCTCTCTGTCCATGTCTGTCTGTCTGTCATTTCTCTCTCTCTGAGAGGGTCTCACTCTGTAAGCCAAGCTAGCCTTAAAACTTAACAGCTATCCTCTTGCTCTAGTCTCCCAAATGCAGGGGTTATAGACACGAAGCACCCCACAGAGCTCTCTTCGATCTCTGTCTCGTGTGTCTATCTCTCATGCTGCTCTGTGACTTCTGCCAGAGCAATAGCTGCATCTTACTCATCTCCATGCCTCCTTTCTACTATACGATCACACTCCAGCTCTTTGTAGCAGATGATGAATGCAGAAGCTCCGACAAAATTAGAAGTGAGAACGTGCATGTGGTAATTGCTATAACAGATATGCAAACATGAGACCATACAGCTGAATGCTAATTAGGTTTAATCTTGAAACTGGGGCTAGAGAGAGACGGCTCAGTGGTTAAGAGTGATTGATGCTCTTCCCGAAGACTGGAGTTTGGTTCCCAGCATCCATGTTTGAGGGCTCACAACTCTAGCTCCAGGACACCTAGCACCCTCTTCTGTCCTTCATAGGCGCCTATGCCTGTGGAAGCATATATGTACAGACCCACAGATACACATAAAGGAAAAGGAATACCGTAAATCTTTAAGTTAAGGTGAGCATTTTAAAAACTCAAGCTATTTCCGGTCTACAGAATAAATAGGGGCAAGTAGATTTCCCAGGGATCCAGAATTTCCAACAGCTATCACATCTTACTTTATCCCACGAGGCACATGGCATGATGATAGTGAAGCCTTTCAAATATCCATGTTATCAAAAAAAAAAGCTGTTATGGAACTTTGATAAGTCAACATACTAAATTTGTCCTACCAGGAAATCAAGATTTTGAATCCAAAGTTTAATATATTTAAGACACACTCAGAAATAACTCGAGAAGTCTTTCCTATAGAATGGTATTCTGGACTATGTCTGCAGGTGTGCTACAAGAAGCTCCCTGACCAATGACAGTTGAGAAAGACATCTCTCTTCATATCTGAAGATTCTCAGCATAATTGGGGGCGTGGTGCAGAAGTAGAATCTTCCTGGAATCCTCTAGTGAGAAGCTGGGGCACCGTTCGGGGTAAAGCTCCTGTCAGCCACACCCTCATGAGGGGCTATGTCTGTGACTCACTGGTAGACCTCAGAGGAAGGTGTAGGTTTAGTCTCCAGCATCCAAGGAAGATGAAGATAACACTTAAAATTCCCCAGTGAGTGGTGAAATGAGATGTGAGAGAGAAAGAGAAGCCGAGGTGACTTTGAGGTTTCTGAGGATAAGCGGGAGGTCAGTGGGATGCAGTTCCGTTTGCTAACTCACCAAGTTGGGCTACACACCCAACATTAATATCAAACGTATTTGTAAATATTGATGCTTTGAGAAGACATCGAAATGAACACATCCAGAATTCCATTTTTAAAAACACACACGGGGCAGCAAATATTCACCTCCTCCACAATTTTAAAGTTTAATCGTCCATTGATGGTAAATTATGAATGACCAGCATGCCTGCAAGAGCATCCCTAGAGTCAGAGACTCCCACAGAGTGTGTGTATATCAAAATATGTCCCTGAGCCCTATTCGTATCACAAGGAACCCCATTTTAACCCCATTACTATGTAAGATTAATATGGGCTTATCAAAAAGTTTACATTTAATTAAAAAATTGGTTTCCAAATTTGAGATCTTAGTTGCCTAGCGACCAAGATTCCTGGAAGCAGAGATAAATTGACACCCCTTCCCTCCCTCACTCTGCAACAGTCTTTTAATGGATCTATATTGAGAATAAGGAGAAATAAATAAGTGATCACTAAGAAGAGACCCTATGCTGGAAATGGAGTAATATACCTATAATCCCTGCTCTTGGGGAGCTGAGGGAGGAGAGTCAGGAGTTTAAGGTCAGTCTAGGTCATCCTGGATTACAGGAGACTCTTTCTAAACAAACAACAAAAGAAAACCAACCTGACCTCCTTAGACATGTGTAATCAGCACATCATTGGGTGCCTTTGGGAGGTTGGGAGACAAGTTTAAATCGGTTTGTTCTTAATCTTGTGTATGTGAAATTCTCACTGTTCATTATTCTGTCTCAAAGTTCCAGCGTTTCCGGAATTTCTTCTTAGTTTAGTATTCAGCTCATCTCAAATCTGTGCTACAATACATCAAATAGCAGTTGTCTTTCTCAGTGACATATAACATAATGAATCATTTCCCGTGCTTTAGACTACCTGATGAAGACAGGGCAAAGATGGATGACTTAAAATCATCTGAGGAGTATTTGGGGACCTACCCAGGAACTTAGAATCGTGGTCTCTTCCTTATAGCTGTATCCATTCTTTGAGGGGCAGTGGATTGCAGGGATGATGTCTTTGAGTCCAACTTTCAGCATGACAGTCTTTTTTTTTTTTTCTGCAGCTGAGGACCAAACCCAGGGCCTTGCACTTGCTAGGCAAGCGCTCTACCACTAAGCTAAATCTCCAACCCTGACAGTCTTTTTAAAACAAATGATTTTTATTTTTAAAAATAGTGTGTGTGTGTCTGTGTATGTGTGTAGGACTACATATGTGTAGTGCCTGCTGATGCCAGAAGAGGGCAGTAGATCCCCCAGTACTGGACTTACATAGACAGATATGAGCAACCAACATGTATACTGGGAAGCAAATTCAGGTCCTCTGGAAGCGCAGCCAGTGTTTTTAACTAGGTTTTATTCCCAGCACCCACATGACACTCATAACCATCTGTAACTCCAGTTATAGGACATTTGATGTACAAAATATACATGCAAGAAAAATATCACTGTGCATAAAATAATTAATAATAAAATGAAATTAAAATTAACCACTGAGCCATCTCTTCAGCCTCCAGCTTGGCATTCCTGAGAGCTTGGATGAGTTACCTTTAAATGCCCAGTAACTTTTTTCTTTCTCTTTCCTACTCCCTTTTTTATTGGTGTCTTTGTACAAAACAGTAAGTTTCTTTGAGACATTTTAATGTGTATACCATGTATTTTTGATCATGTTCATTCCCCACTACCATCTCTTATTCCTCTTTCCCTTATTTCTTGTCTCTTTACTTTTTCCTAAATAGTTCCCTTCGGCTTTCACAACACACACACACACACACACACACACACACACACACACACACAAGTGCGCATGTCTTAATTCACATACATGGTGTGGTGGTTTGAATTAGAATGGTCCCCATAGGCTCATATATTTGTGTGGTTAGTCCTCAGTTGATGAGCTGTTTGGGAAGATTAGGAGGTATGTCCTTGTTGGAAGAAGTATGTTGTGGTGGTAGGCTTTGAGGTTTCAAAAGCCCATGCCAGGTCCAGTCTCTCTCTCTTTTCCGCCCATGCTTGTGGATCAGGATGTAAAGCTCTCAGCTACTGCTCCAGCTCTATGCCTGTCTGCTCCCTGCCATGATCATGGACTAACCCTCCAAAACTGTGAGCAAAACCCCAATTAAATGCTTTCTTTTATAAGAGTTGCCTTGGTCGTGGTGTCTCCTCACAGCAATAGAACAGTAACTAAGTCACATGTATGCACATATATTAAATCTAGATTAGGCATATGAGTATTGTATTTGTCTAAGTCTAGATTATTTTGCTTAGCATGAACTCTAATTCTATTCATTTTCCTGCAAATTGTATAATTTTTCCTTCTTTGTATTGTGTGTGTGTGTATGTATGTGTGTGTGTGTGTGCATGCATGTGTGTGTGTACACACATACTGTTAATGTCTTTGTCCATTCATCTGTTGATGACTAGGCAGGATAGCTACATTAACTCAGCTGTTATGAACAGTGTTGCATTAAACGTAAATGGCTCTGGTATGATGACTCAGATTCTCTTTTAATACCCAAAATGAGTATTATATATCTTTTTTGAATTTGCTTTGCCAGTGGTCCCAGCTACTGTGTATCTCACTGGTTTTAGTGGACCTTTTTGTGATGGTTAGTAGAAGAATATGACACGCTTTTAGAATATAACATTTTGCTATTTTTTGACAATTTTATGCCTGTATACAATGTATATTTAATTATAGTCACCCTGTACCCCTTCCCCTAACCCCTAATCTCCTCTCAACTTCATACCTTCTTCTTCTTCTCCTTCTCCTTCTCCTCCCCTCCTCCTCCTCCTCTTCCTCCTTTTTCTTCACCCACTGAGCACACTTAGTTCATCCTATATACGCATGGGTATGAGGGCCACCCACTGGAGCCTGGATGACCTACCAGAGCCACAGCCTTGATGAAAACTGACTCTCCCTCCCTCAGAAACCATCAACTGTCTCAGCTAGGGCTTCTCCCCACCCCCTGCATGCTGAAATGTTGACTGGCTTGATCCTGTGCAGATCTTGTGCAGGCAGCTACAGCAGCTGTGAATTCACAGTGGTCTTGTTGTATCCAAGAGACATTGTTTCACCCAAGTCCCCCTCAACTTCTGTCTCTTACAGTCTTTCCGATTCTTCTCAGGGATGATCCCTGAGTACTCCCTCCCTCCTAACCTTCCTCCCTTCTCCCTCTGTCTCTGTTTCTCTCTCTGTCTCTCTTTCTGTGTGCACATACGAGTTCATGCACATGTGTGCATGTGATATAGATGTCCCACTTATGGGTCAGCACTTCACAGACACTTATTTTTTACCCTTTAACTAGTGGTAAATCTCTGCTTTTACCACCATCCATTGTACATCATTTCTCTGATGAAGTCTGAGAGCCACAGTCATTTATTGGTAGCAATGTGTACTTAGGAGGTAGTTTGACATGATGGTACAGTTTCTTCATTAACCTTAGAGTCGGTTAAACCTTAAATAGGCAAGACGATAGAACTGAAAGTGAGGCAAAGAAATAGATGGAGGCAGAGTGTAGTATGGGCACACCCAGAATCCCAGTCCCTGAGGCTGAGGCAGGAGGGTCACTAATTTGAGGCCAGTCATCAATACCTTTTCATAAGAAAGAGAACAGGGCTGGGGAGACCAGCTGCTCTTGCAAAGGACCCAGGTTCTGTTCCCAGTGCCCACACAGAGGCTAACAGCTGTGTGTATCTCCAACTCTAGAGGATTAGACTTCTTCTTTGTCCTCCTCAGGCACTGAATATACATGGTGCACAAACGTACATGTAGGCAAAATATCCCTACATGTAAGATAAAAATAAAGAATTAGAAGTTTAAATAGAAAGTGAACCAGCATGATAAGAGGTCCAACAGTTATTTACTTTCTACCACATAAAATCTCTGTCTCTTTGTCTCTGTCTCACTCCTTCCCTCTCTCTCTATCTATATATCTATATATCTATATATCTATATATCTATCTATATATATATAAATAAAATATATCTATGTCAATCTATATCTGTATAGACACACGTCTATTTGGAGGGAGAGGATGGTAAAAGTCAGACATCATTGTCTGCATCCTCGAAGAATTCCTCATCAATGGGATATGCAAAAGTAACCACAAGGAAACTGGCAAATTATTCGAGGATTGGTAGAATGTGTTAACAGTTTACAACAAATATAACAATAAACTCAATCATACTGGGAAAGCATCAAAACACACACACACACACACTCTCTTACTTTCCTAAAGCCATACTCTATAAATTGGGTTTTGAAAATATATTGGAAAAGACAGATGGGGAAGTGTCTAGCTTTGTGAAAACATTATAAATAAAATATTTCTTGTAATCCTTGGAATTTTACTTGGTGCATTTTAATAGCTCTATATTTTAAAGCCCAGAGCTGTAGATCCAGAAGAAAATGTGATTTTACTATGGAGGCTAAACGTAAATATGAGCCCGTGTAATTTCCTGAAGCTTGAATAACTTAAAAAAAATTACTCACAGTCTGCTTCACAAATTATCAATGTTTCCTGGCCTGCCCTGGAGATTATTGACTTTTGTGGCTGTATTTCTGAATATTTCATTTGAAAACCTTCTTTCCATTTGTTCTCTAAGTCATCCTTTGTTTGTAGAAACAAAAAAAATGTATGTGTGGAGAAAAAACGTAAACACAACACAATGCAGGGAAAAATTATTCTGCAGGAGTGATTTGCTGTTTTCACAGTTGTGGGGAGGGGGGAGATGGCTCAGTCGTTAGGAGCATGTACTGCTCTTGCAGAGGACTCGGGTTCTGTTTCCAGTACCCACGTGGCAGCTCACAATAGTCTGCCAGCCCAGCTCCAAGGGATCTGATGCCCTCTTCTGTTTTTCGGCTACTGTACTCATGCACAAACTCACATACAGGACCCACAGACACACAGAATTGAAAAGTAAAATAAATCTTAAACTAAAACTACGGTGCACCCTGGCTTCCATCTTCAACACTGTGTAAATTAAAAAAGAACAAAACAAACAAACAAACAAACAAACAAACAAACAAAAAAACCGACACGCCACATACAAAAATTGAACTATTATATTTCATCAGGCAGTCAGATAAAAATCAGTTTGGGACTATTGGTCCTGGATTGTAAGCCCAGCGCAGTGGCTCATGCCTGTAATCTCTACACTTGCAAGGGTGAGGCAGGAAGAGTATTTCAAGTCAGAGGCCAGCCTGGGCTACATAAGTTAGTGCAGGTTAGTCTGACCCTGTCTCTATAAAACAAAAGGTTGGGGGAGATCAAGCCAAGATAAGGGGACAAAGGAAACCCCCGTCTTACCTAGACTGCAATTCCTTAAGCTCACAGTGACCATGGTAGCATGCTGAGAACTCTCAGTAAGGGTTGGGGGTTGGTTAGCTCAGTTAGGAGAGTGCTTACCTAGCATGCTTGGTTCCGTCCCCAGAAACATATAAACTGGGCATGGTGGTGTACACTATGGCAATCCCAACACTGGGGAAGTGGAGGCAGGAGGATCAGAAGTTGATGGTCATCCATAGTGGGTTTGAGGGCCCAGTAAGCTACACGAGACCCTGTATGAATGAATGAATGAATGAATGAATGAACGAATGAATGACATTTAGTAAGTTCTCATCTTTCTTCTCAGAATCTCATCTTTGGTATGCCATTCTGACTGCGTCCGCATAGCCTGGGATGATCCGTTGTCATGGTGCCCTTGACATGACTGTGTGACGCTTCACAAATATTTCATGAACTCTTACACATCCGGCCAACTGCCTTGATCCAGACTAATTGGTTGACCCAGATGGAAGGTTAGCCTTCACACGGGCCCTGTGGACAGTTTCCTTCCAACAGTTGTGAGATCCCAAATGTCTTTAGATTTGCAGAGCGTGTGAGCAGCAGCAACATAAAATGCTCATGTATCGATTTCCAGTTAGGTTGCAATTCTCATCTCTTTGTCAGCTAGCAGTGGATCCCCGGCTACTCAGCTGATGCTCAAATGCATACAGGCTTTTGTTGCTGGCTCTGTGTGTACGTGTGTTTGGGTAGGCACATGTGTGTATGTGTACAGCACCTATGGCATCCAGAGGTTGACGTCAGCTATTTTCTCCCATTGCTCTGCCCCTTGCTTTTTGAGACAGGGTTTCTAACTGAACCTGGAGCTCTCAGGTCCAGCAGGTTTCAGGTCTCCTCTTGTTTTTACCCTCCCACAATACCATGCCCAGCTCTTTCCCCGGGTTCTGGGCATCAAACCCAGCAAGCATTTACCAATTAATTGAGCCATCTCTCCAGCTCCTGCTGTTTTTCTCCGAGGTCTTATTATATAGCCTTGGCCAGTCTTGAACTTGCCATCTTCCTGTGTCTGTGAACAGCATAGGTACTTCCATCTCAGGTGACTATGCATTGAGTGTACATCTCAGAACCACCGAACCATCAGTAAATACTGGCAGTTCTTATTTTTGTCTCCCCTACCTTCCTCCGTTATTAACTATTTCACTTACATGGTGATATTTTTATGCTCGAGGTTGCCAACTAGGAATCGGATCTGTCCTTAGTCTATAAAGAACATTAGGAGCTTCCAGTTGGAAAGGTGACTCACCTACCTGGGAGAAGGGTGATTACAGCCAAGCCTGATGACCCAAGTTTGATCCCCAGGACCCAACATGGTGGAAGGAGAAAACTGACTTCTGAAAGTTGTCCCCTAACCTCCATACATACACAGGCACACACAGATATATTAATTAAACAAAACTTCAAAAAGAATATTTAGATTTGTATCTGGCGATGCACACCTGTAAGCCCATCCCTTGGGAGGCTGAGGCAGGAGGCCTCTAACTCTGACACCAGAGTCTGGGTTACTTGAGAGTCTATCTAAAAGTTTTTAGATATTTAGATACAAAAATGAAATACTTGGTATATTTATAATTCAGATGCCATCATCTGTATGTCTCATCTTTTCTGTTTTCTAGAACACTTAAATAGGAAGACCGACAGGGTTTTTTTTCTTCATCTTTTGTGTTTTTTTTTTTTTCTGGCAGTGTTGGGGCTTGAACCTAGGACTTTGAGTATGTTTGGCCAATGCTCTATGGCTGAGCCACCCCCAGCTGCTTTAATGAGGAATGCATTTGACAGGAAATAATAGAACAGTGGTTACGTCACCTTGGGAGTTGTTGTTTACATAGCAAGAAGTCAGATCTTAGGCAGGTAATGATGCTCATAGCATGTAACGATGTCCTTTGAGTCTCTCTCACTCTCTCCAGCTTTCTACCCCCACCACAGGTAGCAGCTGTTGGCTTTTGTCACTCACCTTGGTTGTTTCGTGGTCACACAATAACCGCCTTGGTGAGCCATCACACCACAATCTTAGGTTTCAATGACAAGTCGGGGGGTAGGGGGAGGAACATCTGAGACCCTTTGAGAATAGAAGTTTTCCTCCAGTTTTTTTTTTTTATTTACCGGGAATGTAATACATGGCTAGAGTTATCTGCAAGTGAGGTCGAACAATTGAACTTTATTATTACCGTTGTTGTTGCCGTGATTTGAGATTGGATCTCACTATAGGCTAGCCTCGAGTTCACAGTTTTGCCTCTGCCTTTTAAGGGCTGGAATTACAGGGATGTCCTCTCATGCCAGGTTCATATTTTCAGTTTTAACGAGATCATGCTATGTCGGGCAGGCCTAGCCCAGGCTGACCTCAGACTTAGCCATCTTCTCACCTCTGTTTCCCAAGTGCAGGGGTGACAGGCATGCTTCATGCCCTGTTCTTAATTCTCACCGTGCTTTTCATCCTTGAATCTGTTCCATTATTGTTCATGATTAAAACGGCTCAGGAAATGGTCACATTGCACAACTTACCAGGCCTGGAGGGTCTCCTGTCAGGTTGGCAAGCACACCAGAATCTCTCCCATTTTCCCATTGTCAGAACGCAGAGCGGAGTGACCATGTTGCACTGCTCCTGTCTCTTGGGGGTTCCTTGGTAGCAGAACCTTATCCGTCTTCCTTTCTGCACTGTCATCTGTAATGTAGGCTGGCATGTGGGTCCACGTCTGCACCAGTTAGGGTTGGATGCCCTGCCCAGCCCAGG
>CABHPH010152329.1:0-21259 GCA_902168325.1 Peromyscus nudipes | reverse complement strand
CTTTTCTCAAAAATCACAACGGGACTTCGCAATCGCTCATGATTTCTTCCGATGTATCCCTAACACCATGATTGATAATGCGCCTGTCAAGCTGGTGGTCACACACTTCCTGGACATCTGCCTGCCTCTCCTCCAGCGACAGTTAATCATCAAGGCCCATCAAGTCAATCCTCCTAAAATTTTTTGCTACTATCCACTTTTTAAAATGTCCATTGACAGAAACTTGGCATTGCCCATCAAATCACCCATGTTATTACTGGATGCAATGTGTAGAATTCCCAGCATGTGAGGGGTGAAATGGCTCACTGGGGAAAGACATTTGCTGTGCAAGCATGGGGACCTTCAGATTTTTTTTCCCCCAAATATACCGTGTGTTTTCTTCTTTTTCCGCTCTTTCTTGAATTGTGACAGCTTCTCACTTTGCTTGACTGCAACATCCCTGCAAAGTACATCTTCACTGAGATGTCACTTCCTCTGGGAGCTGGCCCAGCTTTTTCTCTCGCTAGACGCTGCTGGAAGCCCCTGAGCATCTCCCACAGCAGGCCAGATGTCTCCATCTTATGTGTTGTCTGAGTTTCCTTCCTGTCAAAAGCAACTTTTTTAAGGATGGAAGGGTTTGTTTAGGGTCATAATTCAAGAGGGTGGTCCATTGTAGCTGGAAGTCATGGCCGCTGGAGCTTGAGGCAGGTGTATTTTCTTGTATTCACAGAAAGCAGAGGATAAGAGTTTATACAGTCCAGAATCCCAGCCAGGAAATGGAGCCGCTCACATGGGGTGGGTCTTCGCACCACAATTACTGCCATCAAGGTAGTCCCCCACTTCTCCCACAAGCATGGCAAAAGGCCTGTCTCTCACATCATTCTAGATCTGTCAAGGTGACAGTTGACAATAGCCATCTCAGGTGGTATCACGTCTGTTGTGAGTTCTCCATTCTGTGTCTCCTATTTATTGCTGATTCACTATTTAAAGTACATGGTTCAGGTCATGTATGGAGTCACAGACCTGTCATTCGAATTATTCAAGAGACTGAGGCAGGTGGCAAGTTTGAGGTGTTCCTGGGGATTCTGAGTGAGTTCAAAACCAGCCTGGGTGTGGTGGTTTGAATGAAAATGGCCCCATAGGCTCATAGGGACTGGCAGTATTGGGAGGTGTGGTCTTGGAGTAGATGTGGCATTGTTGGAGGAAGTGTGTCACTGGGGGCAGGCTTTGAGGTTTTGGATGCTCAGGACAAGCCCAGTGTGTTTCAGTCTCTCCCTGATGCCTGCCAATCCGGATCTCTCAATTACCTCTCCAGCACCATGTCTGCCTGCATGCTGCCATGCTTCCCACCATGATGATAATGGACTAAATCTCTGAACTGTAAGCCAGCTCCAATGAAATGTTTTCCTTTATAAGAGTTGCCTTGGTCATGGTGTCTCTTCATGGCAATAAAACCTTAACTAAGATACTGGGCAACTTAGTGACACTATGTCTCAAAAGACAATATAAAAAAAAGGAAGACTGGAGAAGGAGCTCAGTGGTAGAGCACCTGCCTAGAACCAGCCAGTGAGGAGCTGGGGCATGACTCAGTGGTAGAGCTCTTGCCTAGCACCGCCCAGTGAGGGACTGGATGGGGGTAATTCAGTGGTTGTGTGCTTGCCTAGCATCTGTAAGCTTGCCTGGGTTCTAGTCCCAGTACCACAAAAATAAATGAACTAATTAGATAATGATAAATGAAGAGATAAATAGAGTAGACAACCCATTCATTGTAAAACCATTTACGGAGCTGAACAATCACCGCCACAGTCTATTTGAGAACGGGTCCATCACCTCACACTCCCGCCTCCTGCTACACACACCCACTGCAGTTCTTTGCATTTCCTTTCAACGCCTCCAGCCCTGCACAGCTCACCTGCAGTCTCATGCATGGAACTAGCTGGGGTACTTTATATAATGGGAACCGAGCTGTGTGGTCTTGCCAAGCTTGCGTTGATTCTAGCACAGGTGTATTTCCCAGTTGGTGGCAGAGAACCCGGCATGTGATTGGGTTGAATGTTGGTGGAACTACTCTCTGACTAGATAAAGGTAAATTTAGAAGCTCCAGACTTGATTGCTCATTCATATATATATATATGAATTTTTATGTGTGTTTGCTGGTCTTTCATTGTGTGTTCGTGTGTTCATGTGTGTGTACATATGCTTGTAGAGCTGGAGTAGACCTTAGGTATCATTCCTCAGTGACTGTCCACCTTGTTTTTTTGAGGCCAGGCATCTCATTGGCTTGGATTAGGTTGGGCTGGCTAGCCAGTAAGTCGTAGGGATCCTTTCCTCTCCGTCTCCCGGGTGATGGGATTACAGGCACATGCCACCTGGCTCTTTGAACATGGATTCTGGACATGGAGCTCGGGTCTTCATGCTTGTGTGTTCAGAGATGACGGAACCCTCTCTCCAGCCTGGTAGAAGAAAGCGTTGTGGACCCCACATTCTGGGCTCACCAAGACCAGTTCTTAGACAGATGCCAAGCAGAGTGCTTTGAAGCACCCTTCAAGTGTTAGCAACAGCAGCAGCAGCAATGGATACAGCAATGACATTCTGTGATGATAGGCACCAAGCCAAAGTACCGTAGAGACTTCCCTGTGCCAAGGAAGCCGGTGCCTGGCAGTGCTCCAGAAACCTAGTTACAGACGGAATGTGGACAGCTCTGGATCAGGATCCAGACACAACGACCACAGAGATGCCTTGAGGGACAGTGGGCATGTTTCCTGGCTGCAGACCCTGCACTTGGGTGCTACGTCACTGTGGCAATAGACCTTGCCAGACTAGACATTTGCAACCCAGTGGTGTTAGAGATGGGTCATTAAACACACTTTTCTTACTGAATTTGGAGTCACAGTCTGTACCCCAAGAAGTCAAGTTGGGCTACCCATCCTCAGTAAGCCAATTTAAACAGCCAAATTAATAGTAAAACACAAACAGAGGGGATTTATTCAATAGGTCCTCAATGAGAAGGGGGCAAAGAGATCCACGGACTCCATACCCCTTCCCAAGTTCCTCTTCAGAGTCCTGAAGTGAGAGGTCCCCCTCCCTGACTGGGGACTTTCCTTCTCCCAGAATGAGATTCCCAAGGAAATTCCCATGTCTTTTGGGGTCCACTGTTCAAATAGTGTGAAAGTTGGCCTGGAAGACACAGAATCTCTTTAGATTGTTGCTAGGTTGGTTATACTCTTGGGAATGAAGTTCTGAACTTGTGGATAGGAAGAGCCAGGCTTACCATGTACCACTTTCAATTGATTTATAGAGAAGGTGATTCAATTCCTGTGCAGGGAGAGTTTTTATCTTGCTGTGGTAAGTGCCCGGTTTATACTAAGCTCTGAAGGGATATAGTCTCAGACACCAAGAAGACAGCTGTTTAGTTTGAATTTATTTGTCCAGGTGTCCTGGGACGTTTTGGGGATGAATGAGTCCTTATTTGGGGTTGTTTACTCTTTCTGTGCCTCTCCCTTACTACAAGGTGACCTTAGATAATCTTTTCCAGCTTGGAAAAAATGCAAATCAGCTTCCACTGGGGCTAGCTAGCATCCTCCTTCTAGCCCAAGGAATGCTTTTCTGGATAGTCAGAATGTAAAGGCAGACGAGGAAAGGATCCAGTTCAACTGGGTCCCATCTTGTCCTTTTGGTTAGTTGGAGGGAGTTGAGGCTAGAGGACCATGATTTTATTGGGGACTTCTTATTCGGTTGAAGGCCATATGTGTTTGACTTGGCTAAGTAGAATCTTTAAAATTTTATTTATTTATTTGTTTGTGTATATGTACACACATGTATGCACACCCATGTGTACACATCTCAAGGCACAGGTAGAAGTCAGAGGAAAAACTTTTAAGGAGTTGATTCTTTCCTTCTACCGCACGGGCGCTGGCTTGATGATGTCCTGTTACCCACGGAAGCATCTCGCCAGTGCCTAAGTAGACTCCTCCATTTCTGCTTTTAAGCCCATAACCATGCCCTTCTCTGTGTTTTTCTCATGTCTGGGGCTTCGCACTGCCACATCTATAGTGACTGAGAGGTTCTGCATGCCTGTTGTCAGCGAGCTATGTGAGAAACAGACACGTCCACCACCTCACACTCTCTGAATTTATCAATGATGAATTCCCAAGCTGCATTCGTTTTCTTGGCTTTTGCTTATCAGACAGTATCAATTTCACTGGGCAGTCATATTTCAATCTCTTTTTCGTGTGTGTTTATGTATGCATGTGTCTGTGCATGGACAGATTCATGTGTATGTATGTGCTTGTGTGTGTATGCCTGTGTATACAGTTTGCCCTTCCTTAGGCACCATCCACCTTGGTATTATGACAGGGTCTTCCACTGGCCTAGAAGTTGGTGCACATGCTAAGCTGGCTGGCCAGTGAGCCCCGGGGCTCCACCTGTCTTTGCCTCCCTAACACTGATATAGCAAGTGTGTGCCACTATGCCAAGCTGTTATTTTTTAAGTGGGTTCCGGGGATCAAACTCCGGTCCTTGTGCTTACAAGCCAAGCATTTTTCCTGCTAAAGCTTTCTTCCCAGCACTTTTTAATTTTGGTCTTTGAGACAGGGTCTCACCCTATAGCTCTACAGGGTCACCCTGTAGACTGGCCTCGAATTCTTGTAATTCTCTTGGTTCAGCTTCTGAGAGCTAGCATTACAGGGTTGAGCCGCCATGCTCAGCTTTTTATTTCAGTCTTAATTATTAAAATGAACTCCCAGATCATACATTATAATTCATATACCATATATAGTTATATATATGTATACACATATAGATATGTACACACACAGACACATACTCCACATATAGATGGTAGTGGTGATGATGATGTTAGTGGTGGTAATGGTGATGATTTTTATGATGATGGTGATGGTGGTGATGAATATCTATGAAAAGGTTAACGAGGTGACAGGTAAGCTTACTGAGGGGAAGCACACAGCTGATACAGATACAGAGAACCCCTGCAGATGGTCAGCTAAGGCATTATGTAAGGAACCCCATCACAGAGCTGCTTCCAGTACAGGGCTGGTTGAACGTGCAGAACTGTGTCCTGATGAACGGTAGTCCCACTGGGCCATATCAAGCAGGGGTACTGTGCTGAGCTGAAGCCCTAGAGACAGATTTGGGAGTTCATTCTCTATCTATCCCATGACACATGTTCAAAATGGACCAATGGTAGATCCAGTGTACCATTCTACCTCAGTGTTAGGTACTTCTCTGTTTATATGACAGATAGCGGGTCTGGTATGTTCAATAACTTCACAAACTTGGCTTTTCTGATATGGCTTTTGCTATGCCTGTGGGTCCATATGTTCCTGGCTGCAGCTGATAGATGCACAGGTGGAGATATTTTATTTGCATGGACAAGTTATTTGTCAGTCTGTACCTCATGACTGGTGCTGGACAGGTGGCAGCTTTTACTTACACAAACAAGGCGCAGAGTTGTTCTGTCTCAGTGTTTACAATCAAACAGAGCAAGCTGATGCTTTACAAACTGCAGTCATCAGGCCAGTGAGATGGATTAGTAGGTAAAGGTCATGGTTGCCAAGCCTGATGACCCGAGTCTGGTCCCTGGGAACTACTTGGTGGAAAGAGAGGACTGATTCCCGAGAGCTTTTCTCTGATGTCCACACATATACCATGGCATGTGTGTAATCACACATGTACACATAAATAAATAAATGTAAAAACATTACAATGAGTGATTTAGAGTTGGGCACAGTCTCTTCTTCATATGGAAGGTTTATGTCAAAGTCAGGTAAACCTGCTCCTAGTTACTGGATATTGGTGGAGTACTGTATTTATTATTTTCTTCTTGTTGTGAACAAATACTTAACAAGACACACATAAGGACTGTTGAGAAACCCTCCTGAATATACATGGGCGTTTGCAGGTGGTGATGAAGACTCCAACTAGATGATGCTAAGGAAAATGGGCAACAGTGTTGGCTGAAGGTGGCAGTATGGTCTACTTGGTAGATAGTGTTCCTTTGTTCTGTCACTGAGAATGCTAGCCTCACAATGCAAGCCTGTGACGTCGTCATCATCATCATCATCATCATCACCACCATCATCATCACCATTGCTACCATCATCATCATCATCATCACCACCACCATCCCCAACATGCAAACCATCACCTCCATCATCACTGTCATCCTCATCCTCATCATTGCCATCCTCACTATTACCATCATAATCACAATCATCATCACCATAATTAAAATCAACCAACATTAAAATCACTAACATCACCACCATCACCATGGTCATCATCATCACCATCATCACTGTTACCATCACCATTAAAACCATGGTCATAACTAACATCACACCATCATCATTACCACCACAACTACCGACATCATCTCCATCATGGTATCAGCTAACATTTATTACTAAAAAATTTTTTTTTGTACCAGGGTTTCATGTCCTTCAGGATGGACTGTCTTAGTTGCTTTTCCGTTGATGTAATGGAATACTTGGATAAAAGCAACTTAAGTGGACAAAGGATATATTTTTATTTGAAGCTCCAGGGGGATATACTTCCCTATGATAACAAAAACATTGCATCTGGCTGGAAAGGCGTGGCAGCAGAAGCAGGAGGTTGGCTGGTCACCTTGCGTCTGTACTCAAGAAGCAGAGAGATGAATATATGTTCCAACCTTATTATTTCTTTTTCATATAGTCTAACATAGCATCTCTGAAAATGGTGCTGTCCACAATGGGCAGATTTTACCAATTTTATTGATTTTTACCAAATCAATTCACCTAATCAAGATAATTAATTCCCCACAGGGCATGCTAGAATCCCATCTTTCAAATGAGTCTGGATCTTACTAAATGGACAGTGAAGATTAACCATTGCACTGACTTTGAATTCCTGATCCTTCTGTTTCTGCCTCCCAAGTTCTAGAACTACTGATGTGTACCATCATGCAGCTGGCTCACAGCTATTATTTATTGGACATTGAGTCCTTACATCCTACCAGGTTGATATGAGATTCCTATTATATAGATAAAGAAATTAAGGCACAAAGAAAGTAGCCTTGGACAGCAGTAGATAATTGACAAGTAGGAAGGCTTGACTGAGCCATCTTTGATATATTAGCGTTCTTTTTTTTGCTTTCATGTCAAACTCACCCTCTAAGTATCTTTACATAAGCTGTACCCCAGCCTAGATGACATTACACCTAGGATTCCATTTCTAGCTCTTTTTCTATAAATGTTGGTCTCTAGAAAGAGATTCAGCTCCCCATTTCCATGTCCCATTCCTTCTGATGAGTTATACCCCTAACCCCTCAACTTTGGGATTCTAGACAAGTGCTCTACCACTGAGCCACACTCCCAGCCCCTCACTGGGGGATTCTTGGCAGGAGCTCTATGACTATGTTGTATGCCCAGCCTTTCACTGTCATAGTCTGGGCAGGCAATAGGGACCTACAGAGTAGTCAAGGGACAGAATTTCATTGTATGTGCGTCTTGAGTCAGAGGTTACCAACATCTATTACTTTCAGCCCTAGTTCTAGACAGAACCAGCTGATCCCACCTACTCAAGCTTGGGAGTTAACCCCAAGGGCACTTTCCCATTGTCTATCCTCCATTGACCAATGGGAGGGGAAAATACCCACTTCAAGATTTTCTTCCAGTTGATCTTGTAGAGTTGACAAAAACATCTGGGTCCTCTTGAGTAGTTAATTCTCATCATTCTGTTGGAATATTCTGGCAAACTTAGCAGAGGAAAGAGGTATCTCTCTTCCTTTTTTCCCCCCTGAGATCTTATTAGAAAACACGAGGTTGGATGTGGATCTTTGTGTGGGCAGGTGTGCAAACACATATGTATCTATGTATGGAGACCAAAGAACAACCTTGACTATCATCTGGTTAGGCACTGTCCACCTTATTTTTTGTCTCTCATTTGCATGGAACTCAGCAAGTAGGCTAGACTGGATGGCCAGTGAACAACTGGACTTCACTTATACCAGGCTATCTAGAACTGGGATTACAAACTTGTACCACCACGCCACGTTTGACCTTTGTCTGTGGTTTCTAGTTCTTGAACTCAAGTCCTTATGCTTGCAAAGCAAACACTTTACTGATGGAGCCATCTCATCAGCCTGGCTGTTTATCTTGAAGAATAAATAGCTATTTGTCATTTGCAGAAGAGTTACGAGGAAGAGGGCCTTCTGGGTATCAAAACATTTCATCGTTTTGTTTTGAGACAAAAGCCCTGTCACAATAGAGCAGATGGTGTCATTACTCATGAATGTGCACTGGTTATCTTTAATTGCTACCTTGACAAAATATAAAATCACCTGGTAAGAGAATCTCAATAAGGGATTGTCTAGATCAGGTTGGCCTTTGGGCATGTCTGTGGGGGATTATCTTGACTAAGGTAATTGATGTGGGAGGACCCGGCCCACTGTGGGTGGCACCATTGCCCACATGTAAAAGGTCCTGAACTTCCTAAGAGTGGGAAGATTTATCTGAGCACTAGCAAGCAAGGGACACACATGCATTTCTCTCTGCTCTTGATGGTGACTGTGCTATGATGAGTTGTCCCAAATTCCTTCCTTGACTTCCCCACAATGATGGACTATGAGCTGAATTTTGAGCTAAAATAAACCCTTTCTCCTCTAAGTAGCTTTTGTCAGGGTATTTTATCACAGCCACAGAAATGGAACTAGAACAGCATGGGAGTAATGTTGGAGCTCAGAAATGCATGGAGGTAGGTGTGGGCCAACTTTATAAGACCCTCAGATGTAGTCGCTGTAGTCATGCTGCTGGGTAGCCAACTGACAAAGACTTGTTGAGTTTGTGTACAAGTGGAAGGCAGAGAGGGTTTTTATGGTGAAGTGAAAAGTACTTAGCCATGATGTCACAAGTGTGTGCCACTTTGAGTGTTAGGTAATCATTGACAAAAAGAGAAGAGAGTATTTTCAAGGTTGAATGACAGATCATGGCACTGAATGGTTTTTGGGTAGAAACCACGTAATAACCAGGGGCTCCATTCTTTTGTGTTTTCTTTTTTTTCATAGAATGTGTGAACAGTTTTGCTTTACTGCTTCATAGATTTTTAAAAAAGTGTCCCAGGTTGATTTTTCCATGGGGAAAACCTCATTTTCCATTACAGTGACATGCTTGATATAAAGGGTAATGAGTGAGATTATGGGACCCATGCACCAGGGAAGATGGGCCTGCCAACAGCTCCTTTATGGGCTGTTTTTATCAAGTGTATTGTCACCGAACCAATTTTCATGTGGAAATGGCTTTTCTTCCCCCTAAACAAATTGCTTTTCATAGCATTTGACTAGGGTGGCTGCCATCGTCTTTGAAGATTAGCTAACTCACTTCTCAGCCAGGGTTAAAATCCACACCTCCACAGGCCCTAGAAGGTCAGTGTCTGAGCTTGTTTTATTCCTTGTAGATGGATAGTCAGCAGAAGAAAAGTGTTTCCAGAGGAATCCCATATGAAAAGAAAGACTTTGAATTTTCTAAAATAAGATTTCAGACTGTCTTGGGGGGAGGATGGGCACTAGAATGTAGAACGAGTATGGTTTACTTTGGTTTAAATTGCAAATGTGCCCCCACAGACTCATGTTTTGAAGCCTGTCCACCAGCAGGTGGCACTGTTCTGAAGGTGGAGCTGTTAAGGGTTGGGACCTGGCTGGAGGAAGTAGATCCCTAGGGGTAGGACTTGGAAAGTTACAGTCTGGTCCTGTTCTTCCGGCTTCATGGTTTGTTACCACGTGAACAACATTGTTCCAATTCTCTAATTGCCATGCATCCCCCACCGTGATGATCTACAATGTCTCTAAAGCTGTGGGGTTCTAGGCAGGTGCTCTACCACTGAGCCATACCTCCAGCCCCTGCCTGGAAGATTCTAGTCAAGCATCTACTGATGAACTGCATCTCAAGCCACCGCTTTACTTTCCCATTTAGAGGCAGGGTCTCACTCAGTTGTCAAAGCTGATCTTGAACTTGTGATCCTCTTGCCTCAGCTTCCAAGGTATTTGGAATGATAGATCCGCACCAACCAATGTAGCTACTTGGCTTACTTTTAACAGACATGTTTAATTGTGCATGTTGATTGGACATGGAGTGATATGTACAGAACACTTAGTAGTTAGGTGTAGTAGAATATCAAGATGTGTTACTTTTCTTTATGTTGCATCTGTTTAACTCTGTGAAGCTGTGTTACTGTGCCTGTGTAAAACACCTGATGGTCTAATAAAGAACTGGCCAATAGCAAGGCCCGAGAAAGGATAGGCAGGGCTGGCAGACAGAGAGAATATGTAGAGGGAGAAATCTGGGAGAAAAAAAAAAGAGATGGAGGAGTGAAAAGATGTAGCAGCCAGAGAAGAAGGAGGACTCCAGGGGCCAGCCACCCAGCTACACAGCAAGCCACAGAGTAAGAGTAAGATTTACAGAAGTAAGAGAATGGGAAAAGCCCAGAGGCAAAAGGTAGATGGGATAAGTTAAGAAAAGCTGGCTAGAAACTAAGCCAAGCTAAGGCCAGGCATTCAAAAGTAAGAAAAAGCTGTGTGTGATTTATTTGGGAGCTGGGTGGCGGGTCCCTCCAAAAAAGAGTAAAAAACAACGATACAACAGTTAGGTGAGGTGGTTAGTATATCTATCACTTTAAATGTTACTGTTTAAGGGCTGAGGTGCTTCAAAATACTCTCAGCTAGCTATTTTGCCATTATGGCTGTCAAATGGAGTTTCCTTGCAGGCTGTAGAACATAAGAACATCTTCTTCCTCTTCAACCACACTCCTGTAACCATTAATCCTCCTCTTCCCCCTAACATTTTCCCCACACCCCTATGGTAGTGCTGAATACATTCGATAGTATTGTCAAATGGACAAAATCTAAACTCACATGGGAGAAAGTCCTTTGATCATGTCTGTGGGGAATTAAAATTGAGGTATGAAGACTCACCCACTGCGGGTGGCACCATTCCCTAAGATGGGGTCCTGGATTATATAAACTGGAGAAAGCAAGCTGAGAACTAACATTTATCTCTCTCTGCTTCTTGATTGTGAATACAATATGACCCAGCTCCTCCAAGCTCAGGTTACCATGCCTTCCCTCCCTGCTGACATGCCTTCTCCACCATGATTGTCTCTGCTGTCTAGAACTGTAAGCCAAATAAACCCTTTCTGTCTTATGTTGACTTTGTTAGAATATGTCATCACAGCCACAAAAGAGAAACTAAGACATCACAGTAAAAACAAAAACAAAAACAAAAACAAAAAAACAAAGAAAGCTGGGTGTAGACATAGACCTATTATCCCACAACTGGGGGGAACTGGACATAGGTGGATTCTGGTACTAGTCAACTCAGCATAGCTGAACTGATGCGTTCTAAGTTCAGTGACACATTTTGTCTCAAAAACAATATGGAGAGAGATTGAGGAAGACACCTCATGTCTTAGTCAGGGTTACCATTGCTGTGATGAGACACCATGACCAAAACAACTTGGGAAGGAAAGGGTTTATTTGGCTTACACTTCCACATCACTGATCATCATTGAGGGAAGTCAGGGCAGGAACCTGGAGGCAGGAGTTGATGCAGAGGCCGTGGGGAAAATGCTGCTTACTAGTTTGCTCCATATAGCTTGCTCAGTCTGCTTTCCTATGGAGCCCAGGGGTGACTCCACCCGCAATGGGCTAGGTCCTCCCACATCAATCAGTAACTAAGAAAATGCCTTACAGGTTTGCCTACAGCCAAATCTTATGGAAGCATTTTCCTAATTGAGGGTCTCTCCTCCCAGATGCCTTGTAGACAAGTCTGTACAGCCATTTTTTTATTGTTATTAATGATGGCTATGAGAGGGTCTAGTATACTGTGGGTGGTGCTACCTCTGGGTCTTGAACTGTATAAGAAAGTAGGTCGAGCAAGCCTTCAGGAGCAAGCCAATAAGCAGTGTTCCTCCATGGCCTTTGCATCAGTTCCTGATTCCAGGTTCCTGCCTTGAGTTCCTGTCCTGACTTTCTTCTGTGCTGGGCTGTGATGTGGAACCATAAGCTGAGACAAACCTTTTCCTCCATGGGTTGCTTTGGGTCATAGTCCAGCAGTAGAAGCCTAAGTAAGACACCAGGGGAGGATAAAAAGGGGGGTCAGCCTCTGTCACTGACATTAAGTGGATCCATTACTGTATAATACTGAATCTAATTACCGTCTCCCTGGAAGGATCTTACATATTCTAGAGCTAAATGAGTCTTCTCTCCTGACCCTGCTCACCTCCTTACTGGCATTGTCTATGTGTCTGCCTCTTCCTGCCCATCACGAGGGACAGAACTTGCTCAGCATCCTGCTCCAGCTCACCATGTGGGAAGATGCAGCCGGGAGTCAGCTCTTTGTTAAGTCATTTCCAGGTTTTTTACTTTCGCCAAAAGAACTTCTAACCCCAAATAACTTAAGAATACAAGAGCCCAGGACTGGAGAGATGGCTCAGCGGGTGATAGAGGCGGAGGTTCAAGGTCATCTTTAGCTACATAACCTGGGCTACATGAATTTCTCTAAAAACTCTCTCTCTCCCTCCTCTCTCTCCCTCCCTTTCTCTCCTCTCCCTCTCTCTGTTGATATGGGTGTGGATGGGTGTATGTGGGTGTGGGTGGGTATATAAGAGATACTGCAAACACTAGTGAGCCTTCTATATTATTTTACACGTATGCAATTATGCTTTTGGGATACATCCTGAGAGGTGGAGTTGATGCATACATCAGAAAGAACATTTTAATCTGAATATAAATTGCCAAATCGCATTTCAAAGAGCATACATATACAGGCTCATGTTCTCTCCACCCCTGTGTCCGAGACTCTTTTTCCTTCACAGCTTCACTCCTACCTTGAGCTATCTAATGTCTTGATCTTTACCTGCCTTCCAGGTGAAATGTATTTTCCTAAGGTTCTGTTCACTTGCTTCTCTCTCTTTACAATTTGGGTTGAAACAGAGGTTTCTGTGTTTAAGAGTCCTTTGTAATTCCTGCCTGGGGAACTGCCTGCTCATGTTCTTTTCCTGAATATTTTTCTTTTAGTAGGTATGCTAGCCCTTTCCTTACTGCTCTATACAAGGTTTTGTTTCTGTGGTGAAGAAGGGTGGATTCAAGGTCTTACATATGCTCTCTCCCTGAGCCATGCCCCCAGCCCGCACTGGGGGATTCTAGGTAGGTGCTCTGCACTGAGCCACACCCCAGCCCCTCACTGGGGGACTCTAGGCAGGGGCTCTACCACTGAGCCACGCCCCAGCCCCTCACTGGGGGATTCTAGGCAGGTGCTCTACCCCTGAGCCACATCCCAGCCTTTCACTTGGGGATTCTAGGCAGGTGATCTATTTCTGAATTACGTCCTCACCCATTTTTTTTTTCCTAGTAAGGTCTCACTATGTAGCCCAGACTGTCCTTGAACTCATGGTCTCTCTTTCCTGGTCTCCCTGTGGCTGTGATTTACAAGTATGTGCCACCATGCTTGACTACAAGCTTTTAAGATTATGAGTAAAATCGTCCCTGCTTCCGTGATATATTACGTCGACATAAAAACCACGACTCTCATTTTAAACGGAGTAAGAGACAGTTCATTCTGGAGTCATTTTGAGTGACCATGACCCAGGAACACAGATTCAGGTTACCCCAAATTCCATGTTCCAACATGGAAGCAGTTTCACAGGGTTTTGGTAGTTTTACAGAACAAAGACAGTCATAAATCAAGGCAGCTTGAAACTACATTGATGGGTACACCAAAGAGATGAGTGTAGCATGATGGGAGGAGCTCAAGATATTGTCTGGTGACGTTCTTAGCTCTTGGATGGGTGGAAGCTGGTGCTCTATTAAGTTAATGTAAGAGGTTTTTATTTATTATCACGAGGTGTTAGTTTAGGCACAGAGTGGGGCAAGAAATGGCTGTCCCAGAAGGCTAAAACTGGCCCCAAATAAAGCAAGTAGCATCTGAACCCACCAAATTCCAATCTCTCCACAGTCCTGAAATTCCAATTGGTCCATTCAGTCTCTTCAGACTCAGGCTCTTTCCAGGAATTTTTTTGTTCACAATTCCAAAATACATTTTTATTTAATTTCCAATCTTATTTTTCTTTGTGTGATAGTTAGCTCTAATTGTCAACCTGACAGAATCTAGAATCCATCACCTGGGGGGTGCATCTCAATGAGGGAACATCGTGGTGAGATTAGCCTGTGGGCAGGTCTGTAAAGGACTATTCTGAACTGGATTAATTGAGGTGGCAAGACCCACCCTGAATGTGGGTGGCACCATCCCATTGACTGGGGGCCTGGGCTGAATGAAAAGGAGAAAGTGAGCTGAGCACTAGCATCCATCTCTCTCGGCTCCCTGACTGTGGATGCCGTATGACCAGCGGCTGCACACTTTCACTGTGGGGATTTCCCTGACATGATGAAATGCAGGTGAACTCTGAGCCCAAACAAATAACCTCCCTTAAGTTGCACTGTCATAGGACTTATTCACAGCCACAGGAAAGGTCACTGAGGCACTTGACCCTTTTGTTTCTGAATTTTCACAAAGCTTACTGCCAGGCTCTTGTGGTTTGTTTCCTGTGAAAGAACTTATTTTTAGAATGATTTAATTTTTATTACATGGTATTTGTGTGGGGAAATGTACATGTGAGTGCAGGCGTCAATGGAAGCCCAGAGAGAGTGTTATATATATGTGTGTGTGTCTCTGTGTGTGGGTGTGTGTTGTTGGTTGTTTTTACTCTTTACTCTTAACTGTTTTTTGAGGGGCACCACCCAGGTCCCAAATAAATACACATTGAGGCTTATTATTACTTATAAATGCCCCCACCTTAGCTTGGCTTGTTTCTAGCCAGCTTTTCTTAAATTATTCCATCTATCTTTTGCCTCTGGGCTTTTATCTTTTCTTACTTCTGTAAATCCTACTTTCCCTCTTACTCTGTGGCTGGCTGTGTAGCTGGGTCACTGGCCCCTGACATCTTCTCCTTCTTTTGCTCCTAGATCTCCTCTTCCCTGATTTCTCCTTCTATTTATTCTCTCTGCCTGCCAGCCCCGCCTATCCTTTCTCCTGCCTCGCTATTGGCCCTTCAGCCCTTTATTAGACCAATCAGGTGTTGTAGACAGGCACAGTCACACAGCTTCACAGAGTTAAACAAACGCAACATAAAAGAATATAACACATCATTGTATCATCAAACAAATGTTCCACAGAATAAACAAATGTGACACGTCTTAAAATTCAAAATAGCAGGTATGTGCATGTGAGTGCAGGGGTTCATGGAAGCCCAAAGAAGGTGTTGTATATATGTGTATGTCTCTGTATGTGCGTATGTGCATGTGGGTGGAGGTGCCCATGGAGTCCAGAGGCATCTGAGTGCCTAGAACTGGAGTTCCAGGTGGTGAGTTACCTGACATGGGCACTCTGAATAAAACTTGGGTCCTCTGGAGTAACAGTGTGTGTTCTTAACTGCCGAGCCATCTCCTCCAGCACCCCCATTCTCGGTTTTTATACATATCTACTTAATTGTCCTGAAACCATTTATTGAATCCCTCTTTGACTATTATTTGAAAAAGTAACCCTTATCATAGCTCAAGCTTCCTCGTGTATCTAGGCATTCTCTGATATTGCCACCATTTTGAATGGAATAACTTGAAATCTGGCCAGTGGCTTCCTCTTTTTGTTGTTGTACAAAAGGGCTATGATAAATGTCTTTATAAATAAATCGTTCACGCCCGCTCATTCGTTATTAGGCTGAACTTGGAGAGATGGAATTGCAAGGTCAAAATGAGAGGGTCCCTAGTAGTGGTTTTATGGCAGGGTCATCAGAGCTACCCAACAGCAGAGAGAACAGCACAAACCCTTGACAGTCACCCTGGAAACCCAGGGATCCTTCCCCGACTCCTGGTCCCTCTGTCTCCTTTTCTGCCTCCTCTTTTCTCCTCATCTCCCCCTCTTCTCTCCTCCACATCCTTCCTCTAGTCTCTTCTTCTTACCTCCCTTCCTTCCCCCAGTTCTCTTCCTCCTCCTCCTCCTGGATATCCCTTCCAGCCCCCTCTCCCTTCATCTCCTCCTCTTCCCCCCCTTCCCTCCCCCTTCCTTCTCATCTTATCTCCTACTTAATTTCTTTTAAATTACATTTGTTTATTTACTCCTGTATTGATTTTTTTTTCCGGTGCAGGTGGAGGGGGAGCATGGCACTCACTTCCGCAGAGTTCAGAGGACAACTTCCCGTTCCCTTTAGGATTAAGTTTCCCGATGGAATTTGGAAAGCAATTATTTCCCTTTTCTGAGCTGCCTGTTTAATGTTGGACTGTGGGGATGAGGTCAGCCTGCCGTGGTTGATTTCAGATTTATTTCTCAAGCCGGAGCTGGTGTGAGGCTTTGAAAATAGTCTTTTCAAAGGCACGGACTTATTTTGGCAAAGAGAGCCAGCTTGTTAAAACAGAATGAGAGAGTTGGCCATTTTAAGTGAATAAATTACTTCTCATTGATAATGGGATATTCACGCAGCCTGCAGCGGAGAACAATGGCTTTCATAAGCAGGCCTTTTAGCGTGAGGCCTCAGGAGGCAGAATGGACTGGAAAGAACTGGACAGGGGATGAATGGGAGGGCTGGTGAGCATGAGTTCAGAGAGCTTCACAGGGAGGTACTTTTGGGTCTTGCCCAGGATGCCAAGCGTCCCTCTCCAGCTGCACCTTCGCCTTCCACACTTTACCTGACAGACATTTGCACTAAACTCCAGGTGACTGCCTTTTTAATAGGCAGCAACTTCAGGGGCTGCCCCCAGAGACCCTCGGCAAATACTCTATTGCTGAGCCACCCCCACCCTCCAGCCCCTCACTGGGGGATTCTGGGCAGGTACTCTACTGGTTAGCTACACCCCTAGGCCTTGTGGATTTTGGAGGCTGAGTCTCACTTTATAGCCCAGGCTGGCCTGAAACGTCTGGCAATTCTCCTGCCTCAGCTTCCTGACTATTAGGATCATAGGTACGCAATACGGAGACTGCTATTTTTTACAGCAATCTAGAAACGTGATTTGAGACATGTTGACTTGTGTCTTTACATGTGAAAAAATAAAGGAGACAATGGCTGTACGATAGCATTGAAAAATCACACACGAGAAAGGGAGTCAGTTCTGGATGAGAACCTGGCTCTTTGTATCCTGGTATTTGTCATTTTGCCCTGAGGCTTGGTGCCTTGAATGATTGACAGCTTTTGTTTTGTTTTGATTCGCCTGGCCCTTGTGCCATAGCCTAGGCTAGTCTGGAACTCACTGCGGAGCCCAGGTTGGTCTCAACTCACAGCAATCCTCCTGCCTTGGTAAGCCAAGAGTTTCAGAAGCATTTGTGTTGTGGAATATTATTTTAACTAGGCAAAGATGTGCTGCGTTTGTTTATGCTGGGGAATATTACTTTAACTGTGTAAAGGTGTGTTAACGTTGGTTTACGCTGCATTTGTTGAACGATGTAAGGATGTGTGTTTAATTATGTAAAGATGTGTTGCATCTGTTTCACCTTGCCTGCCTAAGGCTCTTGATTGGTCTAATAAAGAGCCGAATGGCGAATAGCTAGGCAGATAAAGGATAGGTGGGGCTGGCAGGCAGAGAGAAGGAGAGGAGAAATCTAGGCTAAAAAAAAAAAGAAGAAAAAGAAGGAACGAGAGAAAGAGAGAGATGCTGGGCACCAGACAGACAGACAGAGAAACAGTGAAAGTAAGACATACAGAAGTAAGAAAGGTAAGACGCCCCAAGGCACAAGGTAGATGAAGAGAAACACGTTATTTTAAGTTCGAAGAGCTAGCCAGACATGTGCCTGAGCTGGGCTGAGCATTCAAAACTAATAAGAAGTCTCTGTGTCATGATTTGGGAGCTGGTTGGTAGCCCCAAAGAAAAAGCCTGGTACACATTTGTTTTTTGCTTAAAACAAATTATTTCGGGGCCTGAGCTGCCCTAGGTTTTCTGCTGGCTATGGGCAGCTGGATGTCTTTGAGGCCCCTGCTTAGTGCACTTATGCTCTCTTTAGTTTTTTTAGAATACACTTACTTATTGTGTGTGTGTGTGTGTGTGTATATGTGGGCACATGCATGCCACAGTGATTGAGGAGGTCATAGGACAACTTATGGGAGTCAGTCTGTGCTTCCATCATGTGGGTTCTGGGAATTGAACTTCGTTCATCAGGCTTGGTGGTAAGTGCCTTCACCTGCTAAGCCGTCTTGCCGAATCCTCTCATGCCATCTTGACCTAACATGCTACTAAAGGGAGTAAGTGAGTACTGTCAAGGTCCGCACGTGTGACCTTCACTGTCCTCCTGTTCTATTGGAATCAGTTTGTGACACTAAGGCAAAAAAAAAAACAAAAAAAAAAAAAAACCAAAAAAAAAAAACCCCAAAAACCCAGTCCGCCTCAGTGTTATCTAACCTGTGGCTCAGGTTGTCCCTGGCCAGTGGCTTGAGGAATAGCTGGGAGTTTGAGACCAGCATGTACTACATCTCTCTCCCTCAGCATTTGCTTTATGTTAAGGTTGGGAGGTCTGGGAGCCACAAAAGGGAAGGTAGCATTTTTGGGGGGATGCAGGAATGCTTGCTCAGTGGTTACTTACATTGAGACAAGAAGCATGTGCTATTGTGTGTGTGTGTGTGTATGTATGTGTAGGAGTGGGTATGAAACAGGGTCTTGTTGTGGATCCGAGGCTGGCCTAGAACACACAGTCTCCCTACCTTACCTTCCTCTTGCTCACACTAGGCTATCTGCCCAGGGCCTTCAGAGATGCTCCTGTCTCTGCCTCCCATGTCTCCATAGGGCACTGGGATAACAGACACTGTCATGTCCAACTTTAGGTGGGTCCTGGGGGTCTGAATTCAGGCCCCCAATTTACCCAGTGAGCTATCTTCTTGCTCCTGGCATATTTTTTTCTTTCTTCTTTTTATGACGTTGGGACTGGAACTCAGGGCCTCATGCATACCAGACCATCCCTCTGTCCCCGATACACACACTGTACCCTTAGGAGTTTTGTCTAACGTCCTTCTCTCCCTTCCTGACTAACTGCTGCTGGTTTATTTCTGTAACATGGATTCTGCTCTTCCGCCTTTTAGATCCCCCGCTAAATCCACCAGACAATTCCCTTTACAAAGAGGCCAGTTATTTTCTGATATTTAGATATTAACTTTCCAAATTCAGGAATGAAATGATTTAATGAAAAATTAACCACGTCGATTATGACCCTGATGTTTGCAGATAAATTCCACTCCATTTGCTCCTCGTGGGCCCCTCGGATACTGTCTTCTGAGCCAAATGATGCAATTAATATTCTTCGTCCTCAGCAATTGGCCTAATTTTCCCTGAGCAGGTGTGTGTTGCTGTGTGAGAACAGGCAGCACCTGGCTTCTGAAAGGTTGGTCAGGGGGTTGAGGGCTCAAGAGGGACTGTGAGGAAGACACTGAGGTGGATTGTTATTTTGGGGAAAGAGATTAGTTAGAGGAGCTATGGAGTCATTAATGGCATGGACAGACAGACAGGAGCATGATGGGTGACCTAAGGAGAGTTCAGGCCCAAGAGGCAGAGTGTGGTCTCTTCTTATGGGTCTCAGGCAAAAGATGGAGGTTTCACCACAAAGGCCTGCAGCCTGCCTGCCTGCCTGTCAGTGCTGGGCTGCAGAGGGAGAGGGAGGAATTCCAGAAGAGATGTTGAGGGGAAGGGGCCATCTAGCTGAGGCTTATCCACTGCACAGATAGCCTTCTGAGTCCTGGAGTTTGGCAGCCTGAGCCTCTGAACATCTTAGAGGAAGTGAGAATCAGGGCCTCTGAATCCTACCCCTGAGAAGTCTGTTTGGGAGTTAGAGATTCTCAGATAGGCTTTCTGTAGGGGGCTTTCTATTTCCTTTACAGAACAAAGAGGCTGCTGTAGCTGCACTCGGCCTCACCAATAGTCTGGTCTGCCTTGGAACCCACTCCTGGTGCCATGGAGGTGGTCCATCGCCTCTTAAAACAAACTATACATTGTCCAGATCCCAACACTGGCCTGGAACCCTGGAACTGAATCCTCTCTGCTCCTCCTCTTCTTTCTGCTCTCCCCCCCCCCCCCCCCCCCCCCCCCTCCTCCCCCTCCTCTCCCTCCTCTCCCTCTTCCCCCTCCTCCCATATGTCTTCTTCTCTCACTGAGTTCCAGCTTCTGTGGTCAGATGATGGCTGCTGTGGTGGCCACGGATGTCTCCTCAGCACCCCTGTGAGGCCAGGACCTATGCCAGTTGTGGAGTGCCTTTGGAGTGGGGGTCGTGACAGCCCCTTAATGAGACAGTCTCTGCCACTCATCCTCAATAAGCCAATTAAACCAGCAATGATGAAAGTCAGGAGAGAAGATTTATTCGATGTGGCCACATTGGAAGGGAAACAAAGAGGTCCCATGCTCCCCTGCTGCTGCCGCCTCCTCCCCTCCTCCAACCCCGTTTTCAGTGATTGACATGAGGTTTAGGTTTAAATAGGGAGCAAGAGCCAGACAGGGTGCCACATAACTTGAATTCCAGTGCTTGAGAGACAAGAGGCAGGTGGAGCTCTGTAAATTCGAGGCCAGTCTGGTTGACAGAGGGAGTTCCAGGCCAGTCAGGGCTACAAAGTGAGTCAAGGGGTATGCATAGTTAAGCAGTCCTGTCAAGGGGTGGTCCTGCCAATCACTGACCCATCATTGTCTAAAATCCAGTCTCTCCTGCAAGATGGTTTGACAAGTTGTTAGAATGATGTGAAATGGCTTCCTGGGAGACAACCCCTCCCCTCTCTTGGCGGGCATCATGGCTTCTGCCTTTTCCTTCTCCCAGCATGAGACTCCTAGGGAAATACTAATTCCTTGGGGTCCTTTGTGTCAACAGTCTGATAGACTCTGGGAGGGCAACTGTCTATTTGAACTATTTTTATTCCTGTCAGGATGGTTATGTCTTTACTGTCCATAACTTCCTGCTGGTCCGTCAAGATGTACAGTTTCCCCATCTCCTGATCCCTCATAGCTAGCTACTCCTGATTTTTCTTGATAAAAGAGATCACAGATGTTGTCACTTAGGCCTTTAAAACTCAGCCTGGCCTTGTCTGTTTACATGATCACTTCTTACCCATCAAACTAGAAACTGCAGTGCATTCTTCAAAATTCCACCTTTCTCAAACGTGGACACCTGAGCCTGTCATGTTCTGAGTGCTATCCACTCACTCTTTGAAATTTCAGTTGACCCTGAGTCCGCTGTTGTGGTATGGACATGTCTTCAGGTTTGTCATCTTCCCCTTAGAC
>CABHPH010152328.1:4058-28991 GCA_902168325.1 Peromyscus nudipes | reverse complement strand
TCTGTCTGTCTGTCTGTCTGTCTGTCTGTCTCTCTCTGCCAGTTTAGCCTGAACACTTGAATTCTATGAGTTGACACAGAGCCCTTCTATGGGATGTGTGATTTGGGTTATGAGAATTTTATGTACTGTCTAAGTTGCTTCTTTTTTTGTTTTGTTTTGTTGGTTTTTTTTTTATTTTTAGATTTATTTATTTATTATGTATACAGAAGAGGGTGCCAGATCTCATTACAGATGGTTATGGGCCACCATGTGGGTGCTGGGAATTGAACTCAGGACCTCTGGAAGAGCAGTCAGTGCTCTGAGCCATCTCTCCATGTCCCTAAGTTGCTTCTTAAACATCTCTGTTTTCCTTGTTACTTTTTGTGCCAACTTTAGATTTTTAGAAAGGATTTAGGAGACATTCACTCTAACATTGGCCTATAATTGTTTTTTTTCTCCAATCTGATTTTGTAGTCAAGGTTGTCAACCTGAAAACAATGAGTTGAGGCACCGGCTCCACATTTCTATTCTCTTGGACAAGGTTAGGAACGTTGTTTTTATCTGTTCTCTAAGAGTTACTGCAACTTGCTGAGAATCATCTTCAGCTAATGTACTTTTGAGGGGGAGGACGTTTTGTTCCTTCCATTGGAGCTTACTGTTTTGTTCTTAGCTATTTTATATGCTACAGCATTTTGTCCTTATGAAAGTCAATTACACATTAAAATCTTAAAGGCAACTCTCAATATTTTACCCAGAATTAGTACAGATGACTCCCCAGAGTCCACAAACAGTATTTCCAGCATTCCACTGCTCACATTCTCTGTGCTCCAAAGAGTCTTCCTGCTCTGATTTCTTCCAACTCTTCATAGGTAAGAGGAAAACCAGTAAGTGGCAGTCTGAAAAGAAACTGGGTTCTTCTGCATGCCTGGTATGGAAGAACCTTAGTTTACAAGATTAGTTAACCTTTTTAATTTAGGCCTCTTGTTTGTTTCCAAAGTAAACTGTCACTTGTGGAAGTAACTGTCAGGGTTCCCTTTATTGCCAGCTAGAAGATTTGCTTCAAATAAATCCAGAAGAGATGGCATAGAGTTCCAGAAAACATAGGCTGTTCCATATTCACAACTTGGGTGTGTGCATGGTTAACACTGAATATAATTGTCCTTAAAGCTATTCAGGTTAGTTCTGCACTTTTTATACCCCGACTGCACAGACCATATCAATACATATGTTATGAGTTTTTTATACAGTTTTTTTGGATATTTTCAACCACTTATTTTTCTTTTCTCTCTCAAATAATTAAAGAAATATAAAACTAAACATACATTCATAATAAAAATAATTTTATTTGGCTTCTTTTGTAGAATATTATATTATGACATTCGATAATATTACTGCATGAATAATAATTCCTCATTCCCCTTATGCAAATAAGGTTTAAATTGTTTATCTCTTTTATTGTTAATGGCTACTTGGAATAGTGCAATATTTGCTTTTTTGTTTTTAAAACAAATACTCTAGGGACTTATTTTTAGTACTTTAGTACACACATGTATACACACACACACACACACACACACACACGTTTTGTCATATGCCTATGAGTAGAATTTTGAGTGTAAGAAACTGCATATGGAATGCTGCTGGTACCTGAACCCACCAGAAGTATATAAAATTCTGGTTGTTTTCATCTTTGTTAGTGGTTTTCACTGACAGACATTTTTTTTCATTTTTCTTTATTAAGAAATTTTCTACTCACTCTACGTACCACCCACAGATCCCACCTCCTCCCTCCTCCCACCCCCCCAACCCTCCCTCCCAAGCCACCCCACATCCCCACATCCCTCAAATCAAGGTCTCCTGTGGGGAGTCAGCATAACCCAGGCACACTGAGCCTAGGCAAGTCCAAGCCCCTTCCCACTGCACCAAGGCTGTGCAAGGAGTCACACCACAGGCACCGGGTTCCCAAAAGCCTGCCCATGCACCAGGGACAGATCCCGATCCTCCTGCCTGGGTGCCCCCCATAACAGTTCGAGCCAAACAACCATCTTCCGTATTCAGAGGGATTCCAGTCCCATGGGGACTCTTTTAATTTTAGTCATCTTAGTCAATAAAGCACCTTTTCTTCAAGATTTTATTCTGGTGGTTTTCTTATAACTAGTGAACCTAAAAGTATTTGTAACTCATTTATTACCATTTAATTTTTAACTTTCTCTAAATTTCTTGTCCAAGTATTTTGTATATTTTTCCACTGGTAATTTTTCTTTTTCCTTTCAGTAATCACAGTAAGAAAACAAGACATACATATTCTGATTTTGAATTCTTTGTCTTTATTTATGTCTATCTTTAATTTAGCAGCTTGCCTTTTCATTATCATTTTCTGTGATCATTTTTTTACTCTTTTGACTTCCTTATGTTAAATAGAAATCCATAAATAATGTATTTTTGGTAAAATCAATGGCTTTGGGTTAAGTCAAGTATTTTAATTCTTCTTGTGTCTGTTTTTATAATAATTACCATATTTTAAAATACATAATAATTATAATTACCAAATTAATCCAAATTTGCAATTGACATAAATTTGCTCTTGCTACTATTTTATGACTTTAAGAACTATTCATTTTATATTAATGAAATTTTTTATTGATTGCACTGTTTAATTTTACCCATTCTATCTTTATTTGATTAATACTATCATTGTTTTGTCAATTTTCTAAATTAGTCCAGAATGTTAATACACATGCAACATTGTAGAATCTTCATTAATCTAGATAGATTAGACTTTATAACATAAATATATTTAAAATCTTCCACATTTTATGCATAATACATAAGACCTGGAATTTTTTATTTGGGTGGGATATTTGTATGAGTCTAAAACCAATACACAAAAATAGTCCTAGAAGAAATATGGTACAGAATAGTTAGATACTACTTGACATGAAAGGGGTCTATATTTTTAGGTTCTATATTAAAATTTACACACATTTTCTGAAACTCAGCCATTCTGTTATATTTTAAACCAGACTTTCCATCTCATTGATTTTATGTGTAGGACTGAGAAGTACACTAATACAAAAAGATATTCGGTTGTGTGAAATTATTACTTAGTAAATACGTGAATAAATATGGTGGGTAATGTACAACATGGTTTACACGAGTTTTTTGTGGTCTAGATAAAAGCAGGTATGGAAGTATCCAAAACTGAGATCTTTTTATTTCAGGTCTAATGATGCACAGGACCCATGGCTTCTAGTGTGCTGTCACTTAGACTTGAGATGGAGGTTGTTTTTTTTCCAGTCAGACCCAGAACAGAGTAGCAGTGCTTTCCATCATGGCAGGTTAACTCTGAGTAGAGATTGAAAAAAAGAAATAGCAGTGTATTGAAAGAAAAACAAGGGTATTTCTAGAAAAGATGTTATTGATGGCAGGCATTTTCCAGAATATATTAGAAAGAGAGAAAAGACCCCTTCAAGTCTTTTTAAATTAAGAACAGAGAGATAGAGGCTCTCAACCATAATCCACCTATCCCTTCCCAAGCCATCACTCCCACAAAAATGTGAGTTATTATGGACTCTTGAAGTACAAGATAGCAGATAGCAACACTGCATTACATGTTTTCATCTTCATTCAATTCCAGGATTTTATAAATTTCCATCTTAACTTTTCAGTGACCCCATTCATTATTTAATATATGATGTGTGTAAGTTCATTTGATTTATGATTTCAGTAACTCCAGCATTTGTTTCTTTTTCTCCATATGACCTGTCTGTTGGTTAGAGTTGGGTTCTGGAGTCTCTTACTCTTACTGCATTGTATTTGTGATATTACAACCAGTAGTATTTTTTTTTCTAATGAAACTGGGCACACTTGTGTTTGGTGCATCATGTTTGTTTAGAATAGTAAAATCTTTTTGATGAATTTACTCCTTTATGAGTATGAAGCAACTGTCTTTATGTCTTTGCCTAGTTTTGGTTTAAAGTATACTGTAGATGTATCCAACTGTCTTATTAAATAAGAGACACAGAGCTTTGCCAGATATTAGGATAGTTATGTCTGCTTGTTTCTTATTTCCATTTGCTTGGAGTATCTTTTTCTATCCTGTTTCTCTAAGGCAGCATCTATTCTTGATGGAGAAGTGTGTTTCTTAGAGACAGCAAAAAGCAAGATTCTGTTTACTAATCCAATCTGCCAGTCTCTCTCTGTTTTACCAGGGTGGTGAAACCATGAACATTCAGACTTATTATTTTAAAATGTATTTTAAATGTTGTTTCTTGGTTTTGTGGTGTTCGCTTAGACTCCTTTTGATTAACAGTCCTGGGGTTTATTTTTCCCTTTGTCTTCTGGGTGTGTTTATTCATTCTTTGGTACGAGATTCTTTCCTGTATTGCCTATAGAGCTCAGTGTATATATGTTCGATTAATCTGTTTTTATCATGGAAAGTTTTTATTTCTCCTTTAAGAGATTTGTTGAACAGAGTAATCTGGGTTGGCCGTTTTGATCCTTAGGACTTGTAGTACATCTTTCCAATTCCTTCTGGCCTTAGATGATTCATGAAACAATCAGCTTTTATTCTGCCACATCTGATTTTGTTTATGATTTGGCTCTTCTCTCCTGCAGCTTTCACTATCCTCTCTTTATTCTTTATTTTTAGTATTTTATACACAATTTATCATGGAGAATTGCTTTTCTGATCCTGAATGCTTCATGTTGGATGGGTATCTCTTCTCTAGAACTGAGACATTTTCCTCTGATTTTACTGAAAATATTAATTATGCCTTTGGTCTGGAATTCTCTTTCTGTGTTCATAATGTATAGATTTTGTATTTTTGCTTTGTTCCAAAGATCCTTCATATTCTATTTTTAGATTACCCCCCAAATTTATCATTTTCTTTGACAGATTTATCCAACTCTTTTTTTTTTTTTTTTTTTTTTTTTTTTTGGTTTTTCCAGACAGGGTTTCTCTGTGTAGCTTTGCGCCTTTCCTGGAGCTCACTTGGTAGCCCAGGCTGGCCTTGAACTCACAGAGATCCGCCTGCCTCTGCCTCCCGAGTGCTGGGATTAAAGGCATGCGCCACCATCGCCCGGCTTATCCAACTCTTCTATCTTGCTTTCAAATTCTGATATTCTGTCTTCTGTGTGATCCATTTTGTGTTCCATTTGAGGCTTTTCATTGAGTTTTCATTAGATTTACTGAGGTTTTCATTTCAACTTGTTTTTTCTGTCTTTTTATTTTATTGATTTTTCATACCCTGTCATGTCTCTGCTATTTCATTCAGATATTTGTGCTTTCTTGGATTTCAATCATTTATTTCTTACCTCTTTAAGTTCATGTATGTCTTTATTTGTATTTTCTTTGAATGTTTTAAACTCGGTGTCTACACATGCACAGGTTTATAAAGGCTCTTTTAAAATTGTGTTTCTTGAATTTCATCTAAGTGGTTCTCCATGGATTACATTACTTTGGGATTGGTGATGGGTGTGGTGATATTTTATTTGTGCTGAAATGTGGTGATATTTTATTTGTATGTTAATAAATAAAGCTTGCCTGGAGATCAGGGGGAAAAGGCCAGCCGTTTTAAGTAAACATAGAAGTCGGTCCGTGGTAACACACGCCCTTAATCCTATCACTTAGCAGGCAGGGTCTCTTTGTATTCAAGGCCATACTGGGGAAAAGAGCCAAGCTTGGTGACACACTCCTTTAATCCCAGTACCAACCATAGAGGCCTGGAGGTCTGTACAGACAGACAGTGACAAAGAAGTGAGGTAGCTGAGCTAAGAAAGCCAACGAGAGGGCAGAACAACAAGGCAATAAAGGCGTGGGTAAGAGATGAAGTAGCTCACATTTGGAAGCTGCAGAATTGGTGAGGTAAGGTTGGCTGCTGGCTTTCCCTATTTCCCTGATCTCTAAGGCTTTCACTCCTATATTTGGCTCCGTGTTTTTTATTTAATAAGACCATTTTAGAAATTCATCTACAGATGGAGTGTATTTTTGTCTTGATTCATCATACTGTGTGTTTGTGATGAGATGTAGGCATCCAGAGTTCTGCAGATGGTTGTTTTTTGTTATGTTTTAGTCTACTTGTCTTGAACCCCATGGATGGGGTTGCTCAAGGGAGTATTGAGGGAACAGAGAGGAGGCAGATAGTGTTGGGGGACAAAGTGATGATGGGGTTTCTTGCTGATTCCAGGTCTAGGTCCAGATCCTCAGTGACTGCATGGATGGTCCAGGATACACAGAGTATACTGGGGGCTGAGATTGGGGTAGGATTTCTTCCTGGGTCTAGGTTCAGGCTGGAACCCACAGTAACCCCCTGGGTTGGTTCTAAATTATATATGTTCAACTCTTTTATGTAGTGATTATGTTTAATTATTCCCCTGGATTCTCCTCTTTTGATTTTTAACATGTGTTTAATTAATGTACAATCATGAGCTTTAGTATTTCAAAGGCAGCTATGAGTTGTGTGGAACATGAGATGTGGACTTCTGGCATTACATGCTTTGAGTTAGTCATGCCCTGTAGAGCTGGACTGAGCTCTGGAGGTATGAAGATGCTCCTGGAATTGTCTTAGGGCAGTTGTACTCAGCTGTGGAAGTTTACAAAATACAAATGTCTGCTCCATCTTTTGTCCTGAGATTGTGATAGAATTGGTATTAGGTAAAGTCCATAGCAATATATTTTTCAAGCCCCCCCAAGCATTTAATAATTATGCAAGATAGAAAAAACTTTTTCTTGTGGGAGAAAGCTTTGTTGAGAGCAGATTCATAACAAGCTCCACAAACTCATATCAGTTGTTTCTAAGAGAAGGCTTAATGATAGCCAAAATACTCTGCAAGTCACATGGAAGCAAATTCATAGGAGTGAATTCACTCAAGCAGATCCTCATCAGATTACCTGGTTATATACAACACATAGATGCCCAGGGCTGGTCCATTTCCACTGTGTTATGGCAGAGTCGTGTTTCTAGCTAAAATTCATCCTTGACTTATCCTTTGGTGTGACATGCAAAAGTGCACTGCCTTCTGCCTAACTGTCCACCACCCTTTTCCTCTCTGGAGACACTCACCTTGTGTTTGTGATGCTTTCTAAACCTACAGATCTTGTATAACTAATAAGAAACTGCAGGAGGAAATGTTGCTGTTACAGCCACTCTATTCACAGAAGGAATGAACACAGGTGGGAGGAACAGGCTGACACATTGCAATGTGTTTTCTCAGTGTAAATAGTAACATGAACACAGTAAAGGTAGAGAGATACATGGCAATGAAAAAAATCATTGGGTGTGGAAGTATTGCTCAAAATATTTTTGCTCTGATATAAAAATGTCTATGCACACACTTGTTGAGATTATTATCAAAGTTTCATTAAATAATTTATCTGAGGTTAATCACAGTAATCTACTTTATTACTACTTTGGTAAATAATGAGATAAACTTCAACAAGCACAATGATTTTGCTAAGGTTTAAACATTAACATGTAGAGATTAAAAAAAAGTAGACAATGTTAATGCTGTGATCTTTTGTCTCCCTATATGAAATGTCTGCTACAGACAAAAGCTGAAGTTATGTACTCAGAGGAAAAATAATTTGTCATGAGGTAATTTCAGATATGTTCTGATCAATGGTTGCATTTGGAAGTTTTCTAAACATCATAAATTTGAGAAAGACAATTAGAATCTCATTCATTCTTTATCAATTATCATAGAAAATATCAATATAAATATCCTATTTATATATAGCTAGGTGTGACATGTTTGTATTATAACATGTATGAATAATTAGACCCTACTATAATTACCTTTGTGATAACAAAATAATTCAGCTTTAATTTATTGTAGATGCAACCAGAGAATTAATTTTAATTTTCAAAAACCCTGACTGGTTAGAAAATATCTTAGGATTAAGAGCTGAAGTCCAATTTCCAAATAAGCTGAAATTTTAATTATTAAAATATATTTGTGGAAAAAATAGAGACTTTGAGTAAGTAGATGGGCTATAAGCTCAATTGTAGTGCTGCTTTATGCTCCGTTACCAAGAGTCAAATTCCATGGTAACACAGCAAGCAGTACATTTATTCAAGCATGGAATTCTTTAAAACAAGCATTGCACATAATCATCTATTCATAGCGTTGGGGGCATTTGTGGGAAAGTCTTCATTATTAAGAGGCTTATTTTAATTATTTCTTATAAGCAACTCCTTAGGCATGTGTTCATTGTGGAAACAATGATTTGAACATGACATTTGAATTTGTTTCAGGCATTTTAGTTTCAAAACAGGAGGAACATTCCTTTACTATATGTATTTCCAGTGGCTAGTTGACATACTGTTTCATGGCCTCTGTCCTTACATCTTTATAGTTGGGGTTATTCATTTTATTGCTTTCTACAGGATGCCTGGATTCCATGGGCAAGCATCTTGGTTCATCTTTATTAATCTGTTTTCTCTCTCTAGCTTATTGCAAAGTCACTGCCCAATGTTTTTTACTAGTTTCCTACATTGCTCCTGATATATTTACTTGTTCAGAAACCATGTTTCTGCATTGCACACAGAGTTTTACATTAAATCTCTTTTCCATTAACAACAGTATTACTATTTCTATTACAGTATTTCAAAAATTGCATCACAAAATTATTTGATTGTGAAATAAACAATACCAGAGCAGTAATGATTAAATTGCATTATCTCAGGAATATATCCAAAAATATCCCTTGGAAACTTTTGAAGAGCACTTAAGATCACACAAGAATCAACAAACTTCATGCCATCAAGTGAGTTCCAGTTCTACTTACTGCTCCCGTCAGGACAGGAGTGCCAGCTCTGCTCAGGTCACTGCTCCCTGAGTGGGCACGGCTCACTCTGCTCCCTCAGCACCATTTGTCCACTGAGCAAGGCATTTCTTCCCAGTCTCAAGAGCCTATCATCAGATGCTGGCCTACAGCCAGACTTTCTCTTTGGTATTCAGCCACATTCTCATCAATTCATATTTAAAACAAAAAACAAAACAAACAAAGAAAAAAACAACGCATCCATTCACGTGGACTCATCCATTCACATGGACTCAACCATTAACGTGGACTCATCCATTCACATGGACTCATCCATTAACGTGGACTCATCCATTCACATGGACGGTCATTTCCCAAACACAAGCCTCCCTGCCCCTGTCCCTCTAACAGTCATGTGCTCTCAGTTTTCTTGGCCTGCTGAAATTTTACCTCTCTTTTGACCTATTTCTTTGTGATAATAGGGTTTGAAAACTGAAGAGCATTTCTTTTTTGATCAAGATTTATTTTGCTATTTTCAACTTGGGAAACCAAAATTCAATGTATTGCTTGTACTTGTTGGGGCTGGTCATTATTTTTGCTGTAGACTTCAAACTAAAGATTGTGATGGAAACAGAACCTTGTTTTTGTCCTATAATTTAGAATGCAGGCAGTTAAAATATTACATAAACATAAGATTAGTTTCTTAAAGATATACTTTGTCTGAATGTTATGGTAATTTATTTTACTAATTTGTATATATTTATATATAAATAATCATATATATATGCACACATTTTAATAATTTTAATGAATGTAAATTTTGTTTCAATACATTTTATGTATAATTATAGTTTAAAATTCATGTACCTTTTTCATGATGGAAGAAGACGATATTCCTACTAGTTTGTTGTTCTAGGTTTATTTATTTTACTTTGTTTTGTTTTTGAGACTGAAGCTCACTCTTGCTTACACTGACCCTGAGTTTAACAGGAAGCTCTCTGTGTTCTTTATTCTGTTGTGATCCTCCTGCTGCAGCTTCCTAAGTGCTGAGATTATGGGCATGAGGCACCAGGCCCAGGCTCTGTTAGTTACTGGAGTTGATTTTCTATGGTTCTGATTTATCCTCTTCGCTCTTCTCCTCCCCTCCCTCCCTCCCTCCCTTTACTCCCCCCCCCACGGTTCTTCTTTCACCCTTTTCATATGTTCTTTTGTGTTGTTTGGGACAGGACTTGCTTGCAGCACAAACTTGCCTTAAGGATGTGATCTTCCTGCCTTCATGTACAAGCTGTTGGTTCTGCAGGTCTTCCTGCCTTCTCATCCAGTGTGAGTCTGCAGTGTGCACTAGTATACTTATCTAGGGTCTGACATCTTTTATGCCCTAAAATTTTGGAAAATTAACCATTTTATAAGACAGACTCCAAAATGCATGAAAGGCCAAGGATAGCTTATTTTTACCCTAAACTAATTACATTTTAATTCAGATTTCGTGCTAGTCAGCTTCCCATCACTTTATCAAAATACTTGAGATTATCAATTTATCAGGAGGAGAGGTTAATTTTGACTTTGAGCCCATGGTCATTTGTCCTGGTTGCTTTTAGATCTATGGTGAGGCAGAATGTCCTGGTAGAATCACATGACCAAAGCTAGCGTCTCACCTTGACTGTAAAGGCTCATAAACAGTAAAGAGAGAACTGAGCTCCCAATGTCCCATTCAAGGGCAGCCCCCAGTAGCATTTCTTTCTCTGTGAGGCTCCACTTCCGATTGTACACCCCAGCCAGAACTCGTCAGGCCTTTTCTGTCTTTCACAGAAAATGCTCATCTCATATTAGCATGTGGGACCTACTGGAAGGATTGATCCAAACATGGAAGAGGATGATACCCAGGGAGGACTGGAATGAGATAAGATTCCAGAATTGCTCCTGATGTGTAGGCCTTTACCACAGCTGCTGAAGAACGTACAGCTAGCTGCAAAAGTAACAATTGAGTCACACATAGAAGTGTGAGGAAACATCCCATGAAAATGATTTATTCAATGTCAAACTTAATATGGGTTGATCCTCACTGTGCAGATAAAAGCCCAGTAGGGAGTCCTGTTGTATGTGTTCTAAGCTGTTCACATGATAGCTGGCAGGGTCCTGTCATAATAAACACATGCTAGCAACATACATTTACTAAAGAGATTAATAGATGAATTTTAAAAATTTGTTAAGTGACAAAGTCTAATTTTTAATAACTATTTTCAGTAGCAGTTAATCATGATTTAGTTACTGCCTCTATTCTATTACAAATCTTTATCAAAAATCCACTATTTTAATCACAAGAACCTATTATATTTTAAGAAAGTTCCTTTGAGCATTATTTTATCACCTTCAAATGATAAATAGAGCTTTGGATCTGCCGTCTTCCCCTGGGACTGAACATCCTTTGTAATAATTTCTTTTTCAGTGTTGTCCCAAGGGTCTCTGTTTTTCTTCCCAAAATGTTTGCATTCTCTTTTATTTTTTCCTTTTCTTTCATACTTAGACCTTGAGGTAAATTAAAATGTTAGTGTAAGTTAGAGAATGTTGCAAGATTGAGCAATTTACAAGTTCTGCTTATTTCTTGATCTTTCTGATTTATGGACAGTATGTAAATGAGCAAGAAAAGACTCAAATTAAGCATCCTTCAATTGCCCTAGGAGATCTTCCATGTTGAATCCCAGTAGCTTTATGTAGAAGGTCTGTACAGGTACAAAGAAGGAAAACTCAGAAGCTTGATACCTCTAGCTACAATGTAGCAAACACCTGTATGTATTTTAAACCTTAGAGTATGGCTAACACTTTAGGAAGGTATGAAAGGGGGAAAGTAGCCTCATTAAATTACTGAAGGTGTGGGGACTTGTATGTCTTGCAACTAATGACAAATGAGGTTTACAGCATAGTGGACAGTGAAGTCAATTATAATGTTTTTGTCATGTACGAGCTGGTAACACAACCTAGAACTAACTGAAGGTGTCTGTTCATCTGCCTGATGCTTCATCATACTGTCACTTCAGAATAGTCCTTTGCCTGAGGACTGCAGTGATGGTTGAATTTTAATTTGGATCTTGTCACATTATCTTCAAGGAAGATGGTATGCTTAGGGAGTGTGGGAACTAAATGTTCCTGATCATCTATCTGTTGCTGATCAGTATAATCAAATGCAGCATGATGGTCAACCCTCTGAGACTTGACCACTGACTTTTGAAATTATATGAGGTTCCTGGTGCCAACATTTGGCTCATTTAAGTAATAAAAGCAAGAAGACAAAACCATGGCTGGGAGATGGTTCAACAGATATACTTCCTGTGCAAGCATAAGGATTGGTGTTTGGATCAGCAGCATCCAATTAACATCCAGGCAGGCATAGCAGCTTACCCATAATTCCAGTGCTGAGAAGGTGGCAATGGGATCCCAGGAATAAGCAAATAAACAAGTTAGACCTGATGTATTCATGAGCTCTGAGTTCAGTTAAGAGAATTGTAGTTGGACTTTTCTTGTCAGACTTTCTTTTAGGACCACTAGCCTCCCAATGATGACACAGACACTTATTATTAATTATTAAAGCTTGACCTTTAGCTTAGGCTCGTTCCCAACTAATGCTGATAACTTAAATTAATCTGCTTTTATTAATCTGCATTCTGTAATGTGGCTTTTTAACCTCTCTTTCATTCTGAACATCCTACTTCCTCCATGTCTCAATGGCATCTCTTGAGAGTCTAGATTCATCCTCCTGAGTTCCTCTCTCTCCCAGAAGTCCCACATAACCTCTTCCTGCCTCGCTATTGGCCATTGAACTCTTTATAAAACCAATCAGAAGGCACCCTGGCAAGGATACATCTTCACAGTGCGCAAAAGATTATTCCACACCAGAGGCCCTGTGTCAATAAATATAATGGAAAATAATTAAGGAAGACCCCTAATATCAGCCTCAGGCCTACACTCATACACACACACACACACACACACACACACACACACACACACACACACCCCTGAATGGGCACCTGCATTGATGAGAACATGCGTATTCCCTGCCTCACCATGCATTGATTCAGAAGCAATGGAGCCAATGATTATGGATTTAAACCTCTGAAACCAGGAGCCAAAATAAACCCATCCTCCTTTAAGTTATTATCACAGCAATAGAAAGATAAAATTGCAGATGTTAATACTAATAAATAATTTAACATGGAGTTTTATGAGTAAATGGTTAATATTGGGGAATAGGCTTAAAGATTCTGGATTTAATATCACATCTTTCCTCAAAATACTGTTTTAGGATGAAGGAGAAATAGCCACTTAACTATGTCACTGTGCAAGCAGAAGCTCCGTCACTGCAGCAACAGCACTTCCAGGACAGAGTGTTTGAATGTAAACTGTTCCTGTGTCATCTTACCATTTCTACTAGAGAGGAAGCATATTGAGTGAAGGAGCCGTGCGTAGAATTATTAAGTACCTAATACATGAAGAAACAGCTCTTCATGAATTGATACCTACCTAAAGGATTTAAGAGGAAAGTGGCTTCTCAGTGAGGGGAAGGCAAGTGAGGGGCTGTACCCGAGGTCAGAAACAGATGGTGCACTCCAAAACCTGACTCTTGGACAGTTCGGGACAAATCTTGCAACCTTCTTGTGTAGTCCACCCACACATCACCCATTCACAGGCTTCACGGTGTAGGAAACAACTCCCTTGCTTGGAATGGGAATTCCAAGACAATCCATACATAATCCATAAAAGGAAGGGTTTGTGTGACAGATGCACACAAGAGTGTAATACAGATGAGGAAAATGCACAATGGATAGAAGTCATGGGAATAAAGTGGGTTTTAGATTTCCACATACAAAAGGAGACCTGCAAGGAGGTGTATTTGAGGCAATAGCCCAGCATCTATTTCCATGCTTTCCAGCAATATCATTTCAATCACTGAGGGAATTTAGGAAAAGCAATTATTTGAATATTGTGGATACCCAGGAAGAGAACATGCTGAGGTTCAAATGTCCTCAATTTGATTTATTACTCTGTAGTTTATTGGAATGCCTTGTCACAGGCTACAGCTAATAAAAGCATAAACATCGGTCTTGGAGCAAGTTTGATCTGAGGTGAAAAACATTAAATAATGGCCTATTGACAAGCAATTAAACAACACTTCTTTCCCAGCAGTGTTTTGAATTATGGTTGTCCTAACTAATGGAAGCATCCTTGGGCTTTAGAATTCCAATAGACTATAAGACAAGAAGAACCCTTTAATTAGATTTGCAATAGCATCCACCAGGACCCACTGCTCATCATCCTGACTTCTTATCTTCATTGACTTGGGCAAAAACAAAACAAAGATAAATAGTGAAATTCATTAACAATCGATTTACTTCAGCTGTTTATTCCCCTGTCCTCAGGGAACACAACCCAGCTTTACCCAGACAGCATTGTGTTCCTTACTCTTAAATGCTGAGTAATTTATCTAATGCTTCTGCATCACACAGGAATCTGGCTTACCAAAAAACAATAAGACAGTTCTCTTTTTTCACTCAGAATGAACGTGTTCATTTGAAGTCTGGCAGATGAAGAGAAACCAGAAAAAAAAAAGGTGTCCCTACAGCATCTGGAAAACAGCAACAAAAGGCTGTCTTCACAATACTATACTAAAAATGTCATAGGGAAATTTTGCATTGTTGTTCGGGAATAAAATCCTCAGACAAAAACATTTTATGGGAGAAATGGTTTGTTTTAGTTTACAATTCAAGCCACAGTCCCTCATGGTGGACAAGTCAAGGTGCAGGAGCCTGAAGCATCTGGTCACATTGATTGCATCCACAGCTAAGAAGTGCTGTCCAGGGAATAGTCCTGCCCACAATTAAACTGAGTGTTTTAATTCTATTTACTTAATCAAGATAAGCCATGGCAGGACTGCCCAGAGATCAATCTACATGTGATGCTAGATTCTGTCAAGTTGAGAGTTCACACTCACTTTCCCAAACACTGACAAGAGAGATTAGATGATAATATCCTCTTGCAAATGAAGAAGTTATCTCATGAATGAAGTCTGGTGATTTAAAAATTATGAAATACTAAATGTAATGAGAAGAATGTACTTTTATATTTAAGTATCTATGTATGTGTGTGTGACAGCAATATAAAATAATAACAGAAGCTACGAATTTAAGAAGAGAAGGACATGGGAGAGGTTGGAGGGATAGAAGGGAATTAGGGAAATAAAGTGATTATGTTTTAATTAAAAATGTATTTTTAAGTTGCAAAGTAAAGGCTCGTATAGAACCTATTCAATGAGCCTCTAGTCGGTTCATCGCAACCACCACATAGCCAAGGATCAGACCCATGTGTTTAAATGCAACCTTTCCTCCTGGGCCTGCCTCTCTTTCCTTGCTTGTCTCCATCTTCACAAGCTCCTCTGCACAGGACCCAGTGTGCTTTGCCTTTCCCATGCCTTTGTGGTTTAAACAGGAAGGGGTACTGTCCATTAAGGCTGAGCTTTACTCATAAATGGCACCTGCCAGATGGTGGGTTTCAGTTAACTAATGTCACTTTTTTTTTTCAGAAAAAAAAATGTTTCTTTGTTGCCTGTGTCTTTCACATAATTCTAACCATCACACTCATTAACTTCTTACACCATATAAAATTTTAAGAGCAAAGGAATTTCATTACAGTATAATGCTGGGTTAACAATTTCAAAATAATGGTTATGCTGCCTAAATTATGTCTGGTCATCCAAGTAGAAACCAAATGACGCCAGGATAATAAACAGGCAGAAACCAGGTTGCAACAGAGAAGAAAAGGGAGGTTAAACACCCAATTAAAAAACATACTACCAAAATAACTCATTTAATGGGTTGGTTGAATTCAGTTGTCTTTTCATTGTGTAAAGAAAACATAAACTGTTTGGTTCTCCCATGCTTTCTGTCCTTCAGCCCACAGTGTGGCATCTTGCGCACTCAACCCAGCTGCAATTCAGGCAGCGATGCTGAGCAGTACTGTCTTAATAGAAAGCATTTTTCTCATTAACATTGCAGCAGTGTTTGCACAACTGAATCAGCTGACCATTTGGTTGAGTTTAGCATTAAGGGGCTTTTTTCTAATGGTCATAGTTTATACAGTGCACATCTTTACATGCACATGCTACTTACCTAAATTGGAAAGCTTTGCAAAGAAACAATCAGTTCTTTAAAAAGTTTTTACCAAATGAGATTCTATATTTTAGTTAACCAATGCTGGCAGGAGGAACACATGCTGGCATTACCCTGGATAGTGTCTTGCTTTAGATTCTGCAACAGCCTCACCTCTGGGTTTTTTCCCTGCTGCTGTGGGATTTCTAAAGCTCATCCCTGGGTTCTTCTACTAGTTCTAGAATAAATGGAGCCATGATTCAGACGGTGCCTCTCTTTTGTTAAGTATTGTTTATTTTGAGAATCAGCAAATCACATGTGTTGGCCTTTCTACATATTCTGGTCTCTACAACCTCATTTCACATTTTCTATGTCCTTACCACTCTGTGCTAGGTTCCAATTAATCAAATGTCTTCCAGTTAATTTATTTCATTTTTCCATCTGTCTGGATTGACTCTACCTTATTGTGTATATAAAACACTATTTTGTTATGGTCACCTACCACCTTTGGCTCTTACAATCTTTCCGACCCCCATTCCATAATGTTCTCTGATATAGATGTCCTGTTTATTAAGGATGAGAATTCCACAGTCTCATATTCTCTGCACTTTGACAAGTTGTGGGTATATGCATAAAACTGTATCTACTAAAAATAAAAAGCTTCTCTGAGGATTGAGAAATGCATAAATACATCTATAGGTGTAGCTAGAGTTTTCCTGCCGGGCCCACAGTCAGGACAAATCTCTGACACCTGCCAGTCCCACAGCCGCTCAGACCCAACCAAGTAAACACAGAGACTTATATTGTTTACAAACTGTATGGCCGTGGCAGGCTTCTTGCTAACTGTCCTTATATCTTAAATTAATCCATTTCTATAAATCTATACCTTGCCACATGGCTTGTGGCTTACCGGCATCTTCACATGCTGTTTGTCATGGTGGCGGCTGGCAGTGTCTCCGGCTCAGCCTTCCACTTCCCAGAATTCTCTGCTCCTTGTCCCGCCTATACTTCTTCCTGCCTGACCACTGGCCAATCAGTGTTTTATTTATTGACCAATAAGCAACATGTTTGACATACAGACCATCCCACAGCATATAGGAGCAATAATCTAGGAGCACAACAATGAGGTATTAGGAGTCAGTTTAATACTGTGTTCATTTAGCAGAATAATAGTAATAGATCCTCCCCTAGAGCCTGTGGCCTTTCTATCCATAGGTTTCATCTTGTGGAGCAAGCCTGAAACCCCATCAGAAAGTGGCTGGTTGGTCCTAGAACAGTCATGCCACTGTTGAACCAACAGGCCTGTCTTAACAGTCCAGTTATTGTTGAACTTCACCAACGAGGCAAGACTGATCAGTACTTTTCTCCTCCAGTCATGTGCATAGCACCTCCCAGTACTATGAAAAGTAGCCAGTAGAGATGAAGTATCCAGGTGAGTATCATCTGATTTCTCCGTGTTCTATGACTCCATTATGTGTTATCAGTCTCTGGAGGGTAACCAAGAGCACCGACAATAGCTGTAATATTTGGGGATCTATGGGACTTCCCTGGCTGATAATTCCGAAAGAAGAAGTCTTCTGACACTGGGCTTTTTATTTGTTATTCTGTCTGCGAGGGGGCATGGATGCCTTGTTTAGGGTTACTTCATTTAAACTCTGTCTATATCCTTTTAGGAAACTTCTACTTTAGTAGGTTTTCATATGACCTTTTGGAACAGATTTTAGTGTTATTTATCCTTCCCCATACTTCCCCTTCTACTCTGTCCTGCTCTCTAGCTCCTCAGTTTAATCTTTCCTGTTCCATTTCTCCTTCACTCTTTATATCTTTGAGCTATATAGCTATATCTCTTCTCCCTTGAAAGCTCCCACCACCACCACCCACATGGTCCCTTGACCCTGTGGGTATTCTAAAGGTAACACATGCAATTCAAGTTTTAAAGCAAACATCTTTTACACCTCACTCTTTTGATCTACTTCCTTGACTCTGTTTTTTAGCACTTCTCTAAAGAGTTTCATTGCTGCTATTACGTTTTTATTCACTGAGCTCTTCCTTTTATTCCCCCCCCACACACACACACATTCCTTTCACAGTGCTGTGCTAATGTTTTTATAGCATACCATGTTTCCTGTTTTTGAAAGGATACTAATTATTGTTTTATAGGATTTTTTTCTCTCCCTTCTGTATTCCTTCTGAATCTCCCAAGGTGCTTCCTCCTATGTAGTTCTTTTTGCCTCCTCCTCTTGGACTGGAGGCTTTTCCATGAGATGGGCTCTTTTTTTCTAAAAATGACTGAGAATAGTAGAAGCCTCTGAGTACTCTCCACTACAAGCTTCATTGGAGGGTGATATGCCTGGGACTTTCAACTGGGGAATTTCTGGGGTTAGAACCTTAAATCTTGTTGTTGTCTGTTTAGTTTATTTTTTATTTGAGACAATAGTCTCATTATGTAGTTTAGGCTGGCCTTGCAGTAACAATCCCCCTGCTTTAGTGTCCTGAGTGCTGGAATTACAGGCATTTGATACTACACCTATCTCTAAATTTATCATTTTAACTGAAACACAAAAACACAAAAGTCATGTATTTCATAATGGGGTACTACGAAACATTTGATGCATTTCTACACTGGATACTGTTGAAATCAGGTCATGATCATGATCAACCATTGTTATCATAGTTACTTTATCTCCTGCATCTGGCAATTCCAGTACAATAACTGTTAGCAGATCTGTCTGTCACTGCCCCAATCCTGCTTCTCCTGTATATGGCTATTTCCTGGTGTTTTTGTAATTTTTGTTGGTGAGCTTTATCACCAAAAGACTGCTTTAAGGCCTGGATGAGTTGCTTCCCCTGGGTAGGGTTGTCTCTGTATTCCCCAGTCTTCTGGAAATGGCAACTATTTAATTAAAACTAAATCTTCACTGTGAGCTTTGCTGGGACTCCTAGACATTCTGAAGAAGGCCTGGCCTGTGCTTATGAATTTTTAAGTAAGGTTTAGTTTAGTTTAGTATAGTTTCTTTTTTTACATGTAGGATCAAAATCTGAAAAATGATACATTTTCTTTCTGTTTGTTTTTCCCCCTCTTTGTCTTTTTTTGGGGGGGGGCAGTGTGCATTATTTTTTCTATATTTATTCAGAAGTGAAATACTTTGGAAAACTCACCCTATTTAGGATCCCTGACTTGGAGCGGCTCTTGGTACTGTCTTTTATCCTGTATATCTTGACAGGACTTGAAAACTGTAAGGTTACAGACTTTGTAGCTGCAGCATCAGCTCTCTTCTAAGGATCAAGCCACATCCACCTGCTGCCTCTTTTCAGAGATGTGAAAAGAAACAGACGCTGTGGCTTAGCAGCCCTTCTTTCTGCCTTAAAGCTTCAAGTCCAGGCAGCCTGATGCTCCGACTCAAGACAACCAATTGTAACTTACTGTTATTTTGTGTTTTCCTGAGTTGGCCCTGGCATGTGATCTAAGTCACATGATATGGAGCCTTCCTCCTACCCTGTAAACTTCCAAGAAAAAGAAATTACCTTTGTTCTCCAGAAATGAAGGCTCTATCTCTTCTGATTCCACCCACTGGCTACAGTGAGATATCACAACTCTCCTAATAAAACTCTTTTGATGGGGAAAATATTAGATCAAATCATAAAAGTTAATAGGTTACTGTGATCCAGGAATTTCTTTCTTCGTGGTTTTGGCAATAATTTCCTCTTAAGAATCAGTCTTCCTTCCTGGTCAGCCTCATCTATATTAGACCTTAGGAATGTGGGGTAATTAACAACAGCAACAATAATAAATATCCAAAACCAGAATTGCTCTCTGCTGTGGCCCTCCAAGACTCCTCTATTCTATCTTAAATGTTTACTATTTCCCAAGGAACCAATAATAGAAAAACTTGAAATTGTGCTTCTAATGGTACTTGTTCTGTTATGGATGCTTGTATTTCCCCGGCTACCTCATCTCAACAAATCCAATTTAAAATCATCTCAAAACTTACTCCTCTAATAATCATTTTGATTCTTGTATATGGAAGCTTCTCTCTAGTCTACCTACTGAATCAATTTGCCCTATGACTTTTCACCTTGCTATATGGACTCCAATGGACAATGTCCCCCTAGATCTCAGCCTCTAATTCAGAGACTAACATCTGACCACCCATTACAAAATTTGGAGGCCCCACCATAACCCATGCTAATGCTATGACATCCCAAATATAGTCAGAAGCAGCTAGACCTCAATCCCATGCTCAGAATCCCACATACCTCCTCTCTCACTTGACTTTCTGACAAAAATCACCCCTTGTTTCTTCCTTTATACACAAAGCCTGGGATTTTAGGTTATAGGCCTTCCACCTGCCACTCTAGCTTTATGTTTATAACTCGAGTGCCATACCACACCTCTTTACAGCTTCTTTTTTAGACAGAGTTGCTAATCAACACGTACTGTAACCTTGCCTTTCTTCCTTATCCAACACAGTGTAACAACTCACAACAACTTTGAGTTGTAACTTTATTCATATTTTGTGTCTTCCTTTATAATCCTTGGCATGTAGGCCACATCATATGGTATGGAATTTACCCTCTTCTGGAAACCCAAAGGGGCAAGGAATTAGAAATTACCTTTGGTCTTCAAAAATGAAGGCTTTCTCTCCCTTCAGGTTCCCATGGGCTGCTGTGTGATGCTGTGGCTCTCTTGCTAAAGGCCTTTCTGAGGATATTCATCAGCGTCTTTCTACCAAATCTATAATCTCTTCATTATTTGAGATGAAAAACAAATGCTATCATATCTCAGTTAGGTAAATTCTCTTCAAGCGAACATAGCTTCAATCTATGGTTTACAATTTAGATTCCCACTTTCACATTATCTTCTCTGATGGATTTTTCCCCTTCTTCTTTTCTATCTTGCTGATATGTTTAAAAACATTTTTATGAATTATCTAGCATTGTCGTGTGCTCTCAGTGGAAGAGTTGGTCAGAGCCCTGACTAATGAAGTCTTGTTTTTCCTCAACTGCTTTCCTTACAGATAAGGGTCTGCACATGTCTGTCTTTGTTCCTCTTCTAATTCCACCCTTCCCAACCCTCAGAAATAGAATCCATGTTCATAGATAATTCAGTGACCCACATTGTAAGGTTCATGAAATGCAAGTCTCTAGCTTAGATCTTTTATCGAGCTCTGAGTAGTCTAGGGAGCATTTAGTCTTCTCAGGAACTTCAAACAGGAAAAGGTTTTGTGTGATGTCATTGCTGTATTGAGACTTTTTTTTTCAGAATTTTTCTTTTACCTTCTTCGTGTTGGGTAATCTAACCACTTCTGAAAACTAGATGCATTACAGTCCCAGGTGATCATATCAGTTTCTTCACTCAACCCTACACCCATCTGACTCTGTATTCTTGCTGGCCCACCTTTCTTCATCATTTTCTCTAATTTCCTTAGCCACTCCTTGAAAAACCAGTTAATTCTCTTAACTGACTGTCTTTTCTTATTTAAATTTTCATCATCCCTTCAGGTGATGGTCCATCATCCCTGACAAGTAATGGTTTCTGAATGAGAAATTGGGTATAGTTGTTTCTCAATATTCAGAGATTAGCTCCAGAACCTCACAGCAAACACAATCTAGGGATACTTAAAGCTGGCATATTACAATGTAATGTTTGTAGCCCATGCCTATTCCCCTTATATTTTGACATTTAAATTCTAGCATTGCTTACAATACTGTACTATTCAGTACAATGTTATCAGGAAATAATGACAAGAAAAAAGAAATGTCTGTCCAGCTTCCCTACACGTTTTCCACCATGGTTGGTCAAAGCTATAGCTGTAGAGTGCCAACTGCTTTACAACTTGAATTAAATTTCTTTTATTAATTTCTACTTACCTTTAAAGAATTACCCAAACTTTTGGGAATTGTGTTCAAGATCATTGTTAATCTTACTTTGATATTTTTAGTCTAATCTCCAGCTACTTGGACTCTAAGCCCCAATAATATTAATCTGTTTACAATTCCTTAAATCTATGGGAAATTCCACATAATTGCATGCCTCTGATTAGTGCTCCCATGCATTTCTTCAAAATCCTTGGCAAGAGCCTCCACAATCTGTGTGAAGTCATTGTGACGAATGCACACCTCTGCTGGTTCTCATTTTGCATTCTAATATTCTGCCTAAGCCTTTTCCTCATCTTTTAGACCAGAAACTACACAGACACTGGCTTTTCTCTTTATTTTTTAAGTATAAGTTACTGACACATAGGAGACACTCAATAAATCCTGAATTTATGAATGAATGAATTTATTGGAAAGCTTGGAACAGAACTCTGTCTCCAGACTTCCTTTCCATTTTGCGTTTTGCTGTGTAATATGAACCAAATTTAATAAAAACGAATCTCTTTTTATAGAAATGCCTTCCATGTCATAATAAGTTTAAAGCTCTCTTGGAAACTTCTGATCTCATAATATCATAACCTCAGGGCTGGAAAAGAGCCTAGAGGGTTTAATCCTCTCTCCCAACCAGATTGTGAGTTGCCACATACTTTCACTGCCACGAATTTTCTCAGGTTGTGTGCAGGAAACTTCAGGGATTATGAAAATGAGGAAACCACATGACCAGTTCTTGCTATCTTTTAAGTTATGGCCATGGGAAAAATCTCCCTTTATAGCAAACTCAAGTCTCTCTCTATTTGAGCTTCCTTCACCAACGTTAGTAAAATCCAACAGGATGCATTTAATGTCCTTTCAATAAAACAGCCATTCAAGAATTCAAAGACAATGTATGCTTCCCACCAATCTCCTCCATCTCAGTTGAAAGAATATAAACTACTCTGAGGTTTCCTCAGGTGACATTTACGGGCCTCTCACTAGGCTTGTCACCAACACCTCTATGTTCTGTCTCCATGGCTTTGCCAAAAAGGAGACTGTAGCCCCTTTCATCGTTTAATTTAAAAGGAATTGAGTTTACCTTCAACATTACTGTTTCTATGTATCTTGATGAAACCTGTGATTTTGCAAGCTTATCCTTATTACTCTCCTATAAAATTAATGACCTGTCATTATTAAAAAATTACAAGGATCATTAGAGAGTGGGCTCAATTGTGAAGAACACTTGCTGCTCTTGCAGAAGACCAGGTTCTGTTCCTAGCAACCACGTGGTGGCACACAACAGTTTGTAATTCCAGTTACAGTGTCCTCAGGTACCAGGCACACATGTGATATACATGAATAGGTTCAGATGAAACACTCATACACATGAAATAAGAATAAATAAAATCTTTAAAAAATTAAAATCAGTTATGTATGCAATACCTGATTCATAATTCTACTTCTCAGATATAGCAATTCTTAATTTATTATATGTTTTCAGAATATTTTTAATACTCATGATAAATATATAAGGTAAGTATACCATATTCTTTTGCCAAAAGGTTATATAAGTTGTATTATATTATATATAATACTTTGCAAGTTGTCATTTTAGCTGAACATTACAATTAAAAGTTATAAATTTTGCTTATCATTGTATACTGGTACACATAACCCTAAATGATCTTTTTTAAGCTATAAGATTTTAAAATATTTTTGGTTTATTCTTTAAATTTATAATTTATTTCCAACTATTGTGATCATAAAAAAAGTCTCAGTGAAAACTGGACATTTGCAGTATGTATCCTACTGTGCCTCCTATTAGAGTTAGCTGAGGACAAGAGATTGATAATTTCAAGAGCACAGTCACCACACAGGAGGCAGTATATTTAAAGTCATATTGCTGTGGAAGATCATGGCGAAGCTCCAGGTGTTTGGGCAGCAAATGTAAGCCAGGGCTCAGTGAAACCACCCAATTAGACCTCCTTATGGGTAGAAAGAAAGCTTTATTGGGAATTAAACTGTCAAGGCTATCTCTTAGGCACAGACAGAAAAGCAATTGGAGGAAATGTAAGCAAATTTTGTGAGTCAACAGATGAGCCTTCAAGCTGATATGAGCTGTTGGACTGACCAGGAACTAGATGCCCTTGCCTGAGAAAGTTGACCTTGGGGCCAGATTAAGGGAAGCTCCTGGTAAATAGAAATCACTTCATGAGAACTGCTTTTCTGATAAACAGAACCCTGCCTTTGGTTTGTTTACCTGATAACAATCCTTCCTTTTGCCTGGCCAATGTCACCAGAACTGTCATTTGGGGGTGCCACTTTGTACCTAATGTTATGATATATGCATGTGGGGGACCCTGGCTGGCCAGGGTATCCTGCACATGCAGGGAAACAAGCTGGCATATTGGGCAGATGCAGTGGTGGAGTGCGGGCTGCGGACATTCATTCACAACCCAGGCACTGTATTGCCGGGAAAGAGTTTATTATAATATAGTTTATTGTAATATAAAGATAAAGCTATAGAAAGACAGAAAGGAAAGAGAGGAAGAGAAATGTAAAGAGGAAAAGCAGAGGTGTGCACACCTCATGGCGGGGAAGAAAGAAAGTAGAAGAGAGAGACGAAGGGAGGTGTTTATCCTTTTGAGGCTTTTATATCAGGATGCAGGGCAGCGCCAAAGGGCGGGATTCCAAGGGGCAGGTCAGAATATTAACACCTAGGAAGTTGACTCATTTGGCAAAGTGTATGCTGTTAGTTAATTGGCGGTGCTCTTACCCTGCGAGGAAATGTCACGAAACACAACAGAATCCACTAACAAGAGTTTTATTAAGATAAGAGAGAGAGACAGATGTGATAGGCCTGTTGAAAAGGCGTACACAGGCTCATGTGGCTACTCCACGCATGTGCGTAGATCACATGGTTGCCACATGGTTGCCACATGGTTGCCATGGGGTCCTGGTCACGCTAGACGTTTTGACCCAGAATTTTGACCCGGAAATGGCTATTTTGACCCAGAACTGGCTATTTTGACCTGGAACTGGCTAGGCGGAAGTGTCTAGGTCTGCCGGGCATGCCCAACCCTGGGGGCATGTGTAGCAGGAGTCTTAAAAGTTCTTCTTAATAAAATCAAACGTGAGCCAGGTATTAGGGTGAACACTGGAAGGTCAGAGAGACAGAATAAGCCACAGCTACCTCACCTT
>CABHPH010152327.1:15831-49908 GCA_902168325.1 Peromyscus nudipes | reverse complement strand
TTTTTTTTTTTTACTGTGGTCATAATGAGTTCGTTTGCTTCCCTTCTGGTTGGAATACCCTTCAGTATACTTGGGAGTTTGTAACACAGAAACAGTCCCTTTATGTGAAATCGGTCCTAGGGTCTATAAGCAGCTCCATGGGTCCCATTACAGGTGGCTTCTGTTTGCCCTAATTTTACTACCTCTTCTGTGTTGGGTCATCTGGCTTTTGGCTGTTGACTAAATGCCAGCCCCTGGGGACATTTGTATGTCCTCTTCTTGCCCCGACACCTTGTGTGGAACCCAAAGCTGCCTGGTTGAGGAGAATCCGCAGTATACTCTGCTCTTTTTTGTCTTTTTCTCTTTAGGACCCCATCCCTGTGTGCACCTCCCTTTTTGGAGACACTTCTGACACGACCTCCAGTGGTCTTGCCCAGCGCTTAGGTATGTACCCACAGCTAGTGCTCGTAACCAGCCAGATGTGACCCACTGCTTCATGTCCTAGGGCAAATGACGTCAGAAGTCAAGAATCTTCATATTAGGGGCAGCTGCCTCATTACTGTTGGAAGCAGACCTCTGTCCTTTGGGTCTTTTTATGGGACACATCTACATGTCCTTGTGTCAGTTGTCTCAGTATGGTCCCAGGGAACTTTTGGAAACTCCCACATCCCTCTCGGCTCCCCACTTGAATCTACGAACTGATTTATTTTCTTTCAATGAGTGTATCATCTCCTTGTGGGAGAGAATGAATCCTGCCCAGGGGCAGCTGCTCAGGGTGGCTCCCTGGGCCTCATGGCAATTTCTGTGGAGCCTGTGGCAGGAAGGACTGTTTCTCAGGCTCAGTATGACAGCCAGAGCTTGGTAAAGTGAATGCAGAGTAGAGTGGGTGTTTACCCAAAAGCATGAGATTGAAGGCTCCACTCTTCCCAGATGTGCCCCCCCCTTTTTTTTAATAAATGCTCAGTTGATTTAGGTAAGAATAACTTGTGTTTTATGATCTCCAGCCCATCCCCAGTTGCCCATGGCTGGTATGCACAGGTGATCCTCATCAGTGGCTCAGCCTTTGTGTTTTCCAGCATCCCTAGTCATTTCTGAGCCCAGTGATCCCAGCCAGGGTCCCCCTGAATCCTAGCCAAGGGGATGTGACGGGAAAGAGCCCAATCACCAGTTTTGAGAAATGGATATATCAGTTGTGTTTGGAGTTGTACAAAGAAAATTGTATGATCTTGATAAGTGGGAAAGTCTGTCACTTTCAGTCACCTACACATGAGCAACTAGCACACAGCCCAGGAGGAACACCACCAGTTCAGGAATGCTCCAGACTTGTCATAGCCTATGGTTAGAGGCCAGGGAGAACAGAGCTCACAGGAACTTTCAGGGTCCTAGGCTGGAAACAAATGGAAGTAATTTTGAGTTTGTAGGAAAGAATTTCTGTTGCGTCTTTACCAAGGCTTCTAGTTTTTGCCCTTCCCTTTCGGTGTTTACATTTTCTCCCCTGTGAAAGTCAGTGGGGGACGTGAGACTCTTTTGCTTCTAAGTGCTTCCTTGTGTGTTTTTAAACACAGAAGTGCTAACACACTTATGTCAAGCAGATTGTTGTGTGCTCATGTCCACTTGACAGAGTTGAGGGAAGTATCCATATATATGGGGACAGGATGCTGGGCTGAGCAGCAGTGACAGTCCCTGGTAGAGAAGGGTGGCAAAAGTTTGTCTGGCATGCCATGAATAAAAGTTTTTTTTTTTTAATTAAAGATGATATTTTTAATGTATGTATGTGTATGTCTTAGTATGGGTTTGCGCATGTGAGCGCAGTGCCCTTGGAGGCCAGAGGAGTGTTGAATCCTTTGAAGCTGGGGTTACAGGTAGTTGGGAGCCGTCTGACATAGGTACTAGGAACTCAACTCCAGTCCTCTGCAGCAACAGTATTTGTTCTTAGTGGCTGAGCCATCTCTCCAGGCCCTAAGCTATAACCCAGGCTGGCCTTCAATTTCTGATTCTCCTGCCTTTGCCTTTTCAACATATCCTAGTGTGTGCCACCAATGATTTTATACCAAAAAATGCAAAGTTGGCTCAAGAATATCTATGAGATAGAGGCCTAATACCAGGTTTTGTGCAAAGTAACTCGGTGACCTGGCATGGCTGCTGGCGTCTTAGAAAGCAAAGTCCCAGGCTGACTGGTCTCTCGGGCCTGGACAGGTATCAGTAACATATAATAAAGATAGAGGTGCCCTGCAGTAACATCTATGGAAGATGAACGCAGACAGGGTAAGAGCTGGGCTGCAGGGTTCTCAGTGGCTGTGGAAGCATTGCATCATAGCTTTGCATGCAGGAGGAGACACTGAGCTCTGGCCGCCTTTCAGAGCAGAGATGGCCCTGGAAGGTTGAGCCACAGACACAGTGGCCCCCTTAGCAATTAGACTGATCAGAGCTACAGTACAGTGGGCCCCTTTGGGGAGAGGGAGGGCCATGCCACTGCCACTGAGAAGAGAGACTAATACTGTGATTTTATGGCCCCTTTCTCGTTGGTCTTGGTGGATCTCACTATCTTGCCATACATGACTGGTTCTCAGATCATTTTCTAAACTAGCAATTCCCTGGCTCCCTCTTGCACCTAAGGGAATGGGATGGGGAGGTGGCTGGGTGGGGGGTGGAGGACTTGTTGGGTCTCCCTGCTCCACTCATTGGGCTGAGCAGAACACTGTTTGGGACCCCTGGGCACACTGCGTGCAGCAAACTGGTGGCTGGTCCAAACAAAATGCTGTAAGCCATTGTAAGACACTGTCTTCTGTACTGACTGAACAACTGCTTCTATCCAGATGCCCTCCTCCCCTTCTTCTTCAAAGACAGCATCTGTCTGTCTTGATTTGGCTGGTCTAGAACATAGGGTTAGCCTCCCATCTCCGCCTCCTAAGTGCTAGGATTTCGGATGACATATGTGTACCGGTATGTCTGGCTGCATCCTTTCATTTATTTATGTCTTTACATTCTTTCTATTAAAAAGAAAACAACGCGCTGGGCGTGGTGGCGCACACCTTTAATCCCAGCACTTGGGAGGCAGAGGCTGGTGGCTGAGTTGGAGGCCAGCCTGATCTACAGAGCTAGGACAGCCAGGGCTACACAGGGAATCCCTGTCTCCAAAAACTGAAAACCCCAAACAAAATAAAACTAGCTTTATTGAGATGTAGTTCATGTGCCATACAATCCACTCAGCTATTCTTAGAGCAGAAGCTGGGCTCTTTTAGAGACACATCAGCTGCCTAGTCAATGGCATATTCCCCAAGATCTCTTTATCTAAAAACAAACAAGCCCCAAAGAAACCAAACACAGAGTCTTAAATATCTAATAAAGAAAATAATTAAAAAGGTCTTTGGGAGTCTGAGGCCTCACTGCCTTTGATTTACAAAGGAGGATCTGGAGCCCAAAGGTTTCAGGCTGTGGTGGAGCGGGAAAGACCAGGCTTGAGGGTAGCTTTGCCTCTGTCCTCTCTGACACCCTCCTCTAACTGCAGGTAAGAGTTGAGAGGGGGACAGAGTCACCACCTGTGGTATGTTCCACAGCAGTCTTTAGTCACGGTGTTGTGGCTACCCCAGCCTTACTGCCTGGAGAGGAAGGTGAGGTCACCAGACTAGAGGGAAGGATTGGTGTTCTGACAGGTGAGAAGTAGTTTCTGCCCATGCCCTGGGCATGGGTGAGGCCAGGGAAGGGGTTAGGCCACTGCCCAGGCATGGCTGAATGAGACCCTCGCTTGCCCTTGCTGCCTGCTTCTGCTCAGGGTATTGACTTCTGGATTCTAGGCATGTAAGTGAGCTTCATTTTTGCAGTTCCATCGGTGCCTCATCTATTTATTGGTTCTAGAAAATGCACATGCATGCCTATGTGTGTACATATATACAAATATGTACATGCATAAAATTAGCATTACTCCTAGGACAGTGGAAAATGGTAGAGGTGGGTGGTGGTGATGGAGAACTTCAATATTTTAATGTTTTTGAAATAACAGAATCCCAAACCTTTGAAGCCAGAAGCCCCATGTAGGATAGAGGTTCTCAGATACTAGTGTGTGGTCACCTGAGAACTTTTTAGCACTGACTGCTGGCCCCAACACTGTCTTTCTCCTGCAGGAGCTAGGGTGGGCTAGAGACTCTGCAGTTCTTCCTGAACTATAGCGCTGCTGCTAGGCCTGTACCAAATTCACTGCTCCCGAGTCAGGAAGGGGCTAGATGTCCATTTACATGTCCAGCCCTTGAGAAGTCTTCTCCAAATCCCATTCTCTTCCTAAGCACTTCCCAGCTCTAGGCAGGTTTGTGGAACATGGACTCAGGGTATTTCGGTTGTGGCTGTCAACATATTTTTCTCTTTTTAGCCAGGAAGACCAGTAAACAGGTGTTTGTCAGCTACAACCTCCCCAACACAGACAATAACTTCACGTTACTCGTAGAAAACAGGATCAAGGAAGAAATGGAGACGTTTCCGGAGAAGTTCTGAGTGGCAGGAGAAAGAGGGTGTAACTTGTGTATAAATTACATTTCAATAAACAGGTTGGGTTGTGTCTCAGGCTCCATTCATACTTTGCTTTAAAGAGTTTATTTCCTGGGCTTTCTCCTCTTAGTGTGGGTCTCACAAGGCTCAAACTGATGGGCATGGGAAGAAGAAAAGGGGCAGACAGTAGACACCTCTGACTGTTCAGTGCTAGAGAAAGAGGCAAAAGTGTAATTGGAAATAGTATAAATCAGTGGCTTTTTTGTTCTACACATTCCCGGTGAGAGTCAAGAGCCACAGTGGCTGTGCTTTAGGCTCACGTGGCAGGTCTAGAGGCTTCTGTCTTATGAAATGATAGACCAATCTTCTGAGTGCCTAACGGACGTGTGTGTGTGTGTGTGTGTGTGTGTGTGTGTGTGTGAGAGAGAGAGAGAGAGAGAGAGAGAGAGAGAGAGAGAGAGAGAGAGACAGAGACAGAGACAGAGACAGAGACAGGGTTTGGCTGTCCTGGAACTAGCTCTGTAGACCAGGCTGGCCTCGAACTCACAGAGATCCACCTGCCTCTGCCTCCCGAATGCTGGGATCAAAGGTGTGCGCCAACCACCTCCTGGTTTACTTGTGTACATTTGAACCTTTGTACAGCTTTCTAGACTTGTGGTCTCTGTGGAGTCTAGGTTTTTGGCTGTTATTTCCATCTGAGAAATGGCAGTAATCCCTAGCTTGCTGGGTTAAGTGTGTAGAAATGCTTTGCAAATTGTACAGGATGTGACACATGTCAGTCTTGGTTTTAACTTTGTTTTATGGACACCAATGCCTCAGGCCCCTTTGCTCTTACAGTCACCTTTTCTTTCCTTTCTCCCTAGTCCCTGCCCTTCGGCCATTTTTAATCCTTAGCCCTTTCCTGGCTACTACTTGGGCTCTACTTGTGATTTTTCCACCGGAGGTTCATGTGTTGAGAACCATGTTTTTACAAAAGGTGACCACCATTGGACCCTCTTGCATTGAGAGGTAGACAGTTCAGGCCTATAATTATTTTGCACTGTGCTAAGAGTTTTGCACTGAGCCAGGCAGGGGCAGGCATAAGGGTGTTTAAGAGTAATGTCTGTAGTTCAAGGGGCTGCCTCCTGCATATTTTCCATGCCAATCTCTGAGGCTTCAGCCAGTGTTTCTGCAGTGAGGAAAGCCCAGTGGATAGCTCTCTAGGACAGAATAGTAAGTAACACAAAATCAGCTATGGAGAGAAGAGTTTGGTATAAATGCTTTATTAAAGAAATATTGTTTTCTTGTTAAAAAATACTACATTAGAGAAGAGAGTTTTGGATTATCAGTCTTTCCTCACAGAATCACAGTGTAGATAGTCATTCCTTGACCTCTCTAGGAATCCTCAGGCCGCGGATTAGCAGAACACAAATGAGAAAAAAATTCTTCTTAAATGTGCTGAATTCTCAGATGGTTTGAGAATCACATAAACATTTAAGTTTAATCCGATCTCAGCCTCTGACTGCCCTCTAAGACTAGGACTCTTAAAGCAGAATGAGAGGCCCCACCATCCCAGGGCAGGTGAAGGCTGCTGACAGAAGAAGCCTTGAAAGCAGAGAGGCGGGGAGGTCTGATCAACATGGAGGCTTTTATTACTTGTCCTCAGTGGTCATGAAATGCCCTTCGTGGACGCCATCAGGTGAGGTAGGGAAGACATTCCAGAGGAAATCTGTTAATGGGGCAACATTTTTATTTCTGTACATTTACATACAAATCTCCCCCAAAGGTACAACAGATGCGACACCATGCAGACACGCAGCTGTGAATGACAGTTCAGAGCTCAACATGAACTTGTGCTATGGACAGGTACCGCCCCCGTCAACACGTACAGTCACGCGGCCCTTAGAGTAAGAGCACGCATGGTTGGGTTGCAGAGAGGACAGAGGTAGGGAAGCGTTCCTCACTAGACACAACACACTGAACTGCTCCAAAACACACACGATACATTAGAGTGAGGTGGTGTCCTTCAGAACAAGGAGGAGTTGAAGTGTGGGCCTCCCTCAACCTGTGTGCCACCCAGGGGCTGGGTGTGTACCGGTCATGAGAGTCTTTGAATGGCACCTCCAGTTCAGGGATTCCTCGTTTGGCTCTGGGAAGTTGTCATGACTGCATGTGATACTCCCTTTACAAGGTCTGGTTTTGCTTGCTTTCCATTTTGTGGCCAAACCCATTTATCAGCTCTGTCCTCCAGTTGCAGGTGATTATAGTCTTAAAACACACACACAAAAAACCAATCTAAACCTTTTCCTATTTGTCTTGGGTGCTAATAATTAGATATTTCATAATATTTGACTTAATAAAGAGCAAAACGAAGAACTGATCCAGCCCTGTCTTGGGTGTTCACATTTGTGCGTAAGTTATGAAAAGAGGTGCAGGGATGGGTGGAAAGTAGGAGTACAGACCTTCTAGTGTTCCCCAGGGACGGAGGGGCCCAACACAAAGGACCAGTGCCTGAGAAGCAACTACCCACAGAAACACAGGCCTGAGTTTAGGGATGATAGCTTGGTATCAGGGAGCTGGGCTGCCGCCATCTTCCTATGGAGCTAGCCCAGAGTGTCTGAGGCCTGAGTGTCCTGCTGCCTTTCTGACTTGATCAGACCACACCAGAAGCTTGCCTACAAGCAATCTTTCCTGTTCTGGCTACCTTTCATGAGGTGTCCTAGCAACTTCAGGTATCCATACTCTGAAGCAGAAACTGAACCACTCAGCAGTCTCCTGAGGTTGCCATATGAAGGTCAAGACACTGCCAGCAGTCAGACTTCTGAACTTCCTCTGGTTGGTGGTCCCTCGGCCCCTGCCTCAATGGCAGCTTCTCTGCTTATCCCTGATAGGTTGGCTCTGATTGCTGCAGTCATTAACACTGTCTGCCTTGGCCAGTGTTTTTATCCTTGTCATTTGAGGTGCAGATTGGAGACCTTGAAGTTTGGAAGTGCTGGACCTTAACACCACCTCCCCAGCGGTTTCTGCAGTGCTCATAAGAAGGATAGCACAACCAGTGTGAGATTGCTCTCGACTATGAGATGTCTCATTCTGTACTTAACAAGAGTTTGCTACCAGGTGACTTGGTAGCAGGTGCCCTGGGAAAGGTGAAAGGTATCTTACAAGTTTGGCACGCAAAGGCTGCACAGATGTAGAGAGGCTTTGGGAAGAGGATGTGTACTAACATCAAGGCATGGGAGGGAGGTGACTAAGAGACCAGGGAGGTGAAGCTAAGCTGGACTTGGAGCAGGTATCAGGGACTGGCCACACAGCTTCCTTCCTAGACACTAGTCCTCAAGCAAAACCCTCAGGACCCCAGACATTGAAGAGAACATAGCCCAGCTGCTGGAAACATGGCTGCACATCACATCACTACCCTCATGAGGTTTTGATCAAGGCAGCTGGCTTCTGCTGATGTATCTATCAAATGGGGAAGAGAAACAGGTAAGACTGTAAGAAACAGACCAGACAAGGAAGGGGATAAACTCGACCGTGTTCTGGCCTTTGAATTCTAGCAACTGTCACTGAGAAGTCACTTAGTTGCCTGTCAAGGCCTGAGACCGTGATTTCCCTGGAAGAACACAGGGTAGAGACACAAGGCAAGAGGCAAGGCAGATGGTTGATCAGAAGCCACAGAGAGGCTGGCGCCTGAGCTACTGCAAGAGGTCCAGAGGCTGGTTTCTCAGCAGCCCCGGTGCCCTGCTGTCTGGGGCAAGATGAAGGACACAGAGAAGGGACATCCTGGGAGGCTGGCACAGGATGGGAGTTGAGCTTTGGTGAGTTATTGCTTTCTCTCACTTCTTGCTGCTTTCAAGGGACTAGAGGCCACGTGGACTCACCCGTGAGCAACCTGCACTCCTGCCCAGGGCCCTTTTGTGCTGATTGAGTGACAGGCAGGAAGCCATTGAGGAAGACATGAGGTGGCGCGCCTCCAGGTGCCGTGGGCACTATCATGATGTCAGACCGACAGCCGTCCAAGCTGGAGCTCTCTACGGTGTGTGCTGGAGATGTGGGTGGCGGCTGTATGTGGGAGAGCAAGGCTCCCTCCTGGGATTTGCCTTAGCTGTCTTTTTCGGTTATTTTCCTGTTATCCTGAAAGTAACCACATTTTCAAGTAGTGCTGGCAACAGAGCTGACTGGGGAAGAGGGACCTTTGCTGCTGGAGCTCAGTCTGGGAAAGTGTCTTAATAGAAACCGAACGTCTCAGACCTCAACACAACAGCTACTGTGGACTTAACTAAGAAACCAGTGTCAGGAAATTGGTGCTTTCTCATCATGTAGGATTTCTGGTGAAGTATGGAAGTTTCCTCACAAAAACTTCCAGATCAAGTACAAAAGGATGATCCTGAAGGAAAGAAAGATTAAGCTGGCTCTTATGACACTTGGGGGCTGCTTTCCCAAAACACGGGATGGAAACTACCTTACAAACAGAAAGGAAAAAAAAAAAACTTTAAAATATACAGACTATAGAAAAAAAACCAATTCATGTACATTTTCCTCTGTCTAAAATGTAGTCCCAAGGATGCTCCACTTGAGAGGCACAACTGTCCATGGCAGCGAGCCTGGAGGTAGGGGTCCTGGCCTACAGATGACCTCTGTCTCCTTGAGAGAAGGAGGAGATTTGAGTCTGGCCTCCAGGGAGGGGACTGGCCACTGCATTGGTCACTTACAGGGACTTCCTTCTGAGTGACCCTGCCTCACTCATGAAGAAGGTTCCACTTCGTGATCAGTGAGAGGGAAGGGGATAAAGTGCTTCTCATAAAAATGACCAAAATAAATACAAACATTTCATGGCAGAAAAGAAAGTCTTCAAAGGGTTTTTTCCAAAACATCTGATCTCTCAGATCTGTTCCTCGGATGTCTGGAAAGACAGAATTCCCCACACCAGTTGAAAGTCTTACAATTGAGTGGAGTCAGCAGCAGAGTTGGACTTCCTCCCCCAGCCACGTGTCTTCTCTCTGATCTATAAATCTGTGTGCAAACTTTCCCCAGCCCTTCAAGCCTCAGGGGACTGGTGGAATGGTGGTGTGGCCCAGCGAGCTACATGGACTTCATGCCATTGGCAGTGGCCCCCTCTGGCAGCCCATCACCCACAGCAGCCACATCGTGCAGGCCCGAGTAGTCCTTGAGCTCCGCGTTGGTGAGCAGCAGTGGCTGCTCTCCCTTCTTGTGTGGTAGCAATGGCTGCCGTGTGTAGTGTTCCCCATTGGCGATGTTCTCGGGCAGGTTCTGGTCCCTGCTCTCAGGCAGCAGGAGGATGCAAATGATGCAGATGAGCGTACAGCAGGCGAAGATGATGTGGTGCAGGAAGTAGCCTTTCTGGTTGTGCAGCTCAATGATGGGTGCTGTCAGCATGCCGAAGCCTGCACTGGCCAGCACCAGCCCCAGCCCACCACACCTGCAGGGGGAGAGAGCACAGGCTTAAATGGAGCATACAGCGTTTGATACAAGTAGGGTGGAATGAGACAGCAGCTTGATGGGCTACTAGGGTAAGCTCACAGCACTGCTCTGGTTTAGATATGTCCCACAAACTTCCAGTATTAGAAACCTAATCCTCAAATTCAAATGGGAGTGGAATTCAGATATGGGGCCTTTGGGAATAATGAATATTAAATTCAGTCAAGAGGTTGGGGCCCCCGTGACGATAATTTTATAAGGCCTTTATAAGGTGAGGAAAAGCCTGAGCTAGCTTATTTTCTGTGTCACCACGGGATGCCCTGCACTACCTTGGGATTCTGCAGAGTCCCCTTTATCAAGGATCTATGTACAGCCCCTACATTGTACCTCTCAGCCTCCAGAACCATAGCTGAACAAGCTGTATCCTTTATAAATTGTCAGTTACTACAACAGAAAATGGATTGCAGCACAAGGATGTTCTGTCTCTGTATTAGCTCCCGCTCTGGTTGGAACTACCCAGCATTCCCCCGAGGTGTGCCATCCCAAGCCACCTTCACCTTGGCTGCACCTGTGGATTCCTACAACTTTGAGATCAGCTAGGCCAAACCCTTAGTGGGAATTATTTATCTCTATTCCTCTGGCAAGTGAGGAACCCTTGAGAATCCCAGAGAGATTACGGGACATGCAACACTTTTAGACACCCTCCTTCCCATGGCTCTAACTTCTCTACTTTGACCTAAAACACTCCTGGGATTAATGGTGCTCTGTAGGTACTAAGACAGTGGTATGGTGGTGGAGTGGAGTGCCATCTGTAGTGCCCAGGTAATAGGACAGAAAACTGCCTGGTCTCCAGTCCCCAGGCCCAGGGGACAGGTAGAGGTGGTCTTGTGTCCAGCAGGAGGAATACTGTTGCCTGCCCACCCTCAGGAATAGCGGAGAGAATTACAGGGATGTGGACTTCAGGAGGAACCTTACAAAGGAGATGCTCAAGACTTATGCACCATCCGGCACAGGGACCTTGTTCTCAAACATGGAGTGGAAATGGCCGAAGGGGAAGAGCCTGCTGTTGCTGGGAGGCAGCTCTTGAACAATTGATGGTTTTCTTACTTGGTACTATAGGTGTCTCCCAAGTCAGAAAAGACTACCCTACAAAGTACTAAGATACAAGGTCAACACAACATGTCTGTATACTAACACCAGATTCAGAAATGAAATGAAAATGTTTCCAAGAAAGCAAATGCAAGGCTCACATGCTGAAAACTACAGGGCTTTGTTGATGGCAAGTTTAAGATGCTCAAAGTAAATGGATTGGAAGACTTGCTAGTGTGAAGATCGTAAGTCTTCCCAAATCAAGCTATGTTTTCTTCCCAATCTTTATCAAAACCTTAGCTGAGAATAAACTTATCCAAAAATTCACACAGTAATGCAGAAGACTCAGAATAGTCAGGAAGGGATTTCGAGACAGGAATAGAGGAAGACTTACTGTCTCCATTGTGAAACTTAGAAGCTGTGCCAATCAGTATGGTAGCACTGAGAGGCAAATCCACAGAACAGTGAGGGTTCAGAAACAGGGCTTTACACCTGTGGCCAGTGGATTTTGACAAAGGCACGCACGTGGGGCAAAGGGCAGCTATGCAACAAGCAGTGCTGGCACAGCAGGGAAGTCCATGTGCTAAAGAATGAAGGCAGAGTCTCCTTCACACCACACAAAATGAACGACTCCCAGAAAATGTCAGGGAAGATCACCCTGACCTTGGGTCAGCATAGAAGCTGATCAGCTGGACTCAGTCAAAATCACTTTTTTCCCCCTTCAGAAGACACATAATTCAGAAGTAGAAGCCACACAGTCTGGAAGAAATGCTTTCAAAGCCTGCCTCTGACAAAGGATGTAAGTCCATAATATATATAGAACTCAACTTGGCTTGAAAAATGGGGAAAAAGTATCAACAGGCATTTCAACACAACACACACACACACACCAAACTACAAACATCGAGAGAGAGAAGCTTGAGCCAATGAATTGCAAATCAAAACCACACTGAAAGGCCACTTCAGACCTGTGAGCAAGCCTGGACTAAAGGACAGAACAACATGGTGGCCAGGACCGAGAGGGGCCGCAGTTCTTTGATAGCCTCCTGGTAACAGGATGGAAAACGTGGACATTTTCTTAAAAGGAAACATACATTTTTATATAACTAGCAATTCCATGTATAGAACAAGTAAAAACATAACCTAGACAAAAAGCTACAAATGTTTATGCCTTATAGCACTGGGAACAATCCAAATGTCTATCAACAGGTGCGTGATAAATAAAATGTGGCATGTCTGTATATAATGGAATATTACCCATTTAACACACGAAACACTGACATGTTACATCATGAAAAAAAATCAAGCTGATTGCACGATTCCATTGATATGAAATGTCAGAAATGTTGCTCCAGAGAGACAGAAAGCAGGACAGTGATTGGGGTTAGGAGTGAAGGTAGAAAGTGCAAAGCGGATGAGACTTTTTCTTTAGAGGGTGATGAACGTGGTCTATGATTGGAGGGTGATGAACTATATATACATCTACACAGATGAGTCCTATGTGAAGACATGTCTCTAAAGCTGCTAACTTCCAAACTGTTCCCGCTGTGGAGCCGGGCCAGCTGGTCCAGATCCCCATCATCTCTTCCCAAGAGCCCAGACTATTCCCTCTCTCTGCCACCTAGGGCTGCTCAGGGGCATCTCAGGGGCCCTATTAAGAGTAAGGTCCTCAGACCAATCCTGAGCTGATGTCTGGGACATGACTCAGAGTTCTCACCTCCTCCCAGGCACAGTGCACAACGGTTCCTGTTGGCTTCCTTGGGACTCCCCTGTGAGTTCTGTGGAATCCAGGCTAAGCAAGCTGCAGAGCTGCTCCCAGCCTCCCTGAGTCCTCTCTCTCAGAGACCATATCCTCATGGTTCATGTCTCCATGTTTCCTCACTTGAGAAGTGTTCAAGGACAAGACCAAATCTGGCTCAGTGTGTAGTCCCTAGAGTCCCTCTCAGTAACTGTGCAAGACCTGGCCAGCTGGCCCTCGGGCATTACTTGGTACTGTGTCAGATTCCTAAGAAGATGATTCCCACTTCCCAGTACTCTTGACCTTTGCCTTATATCGGGGCTGGAAGAAATAAGTAATTTCTTGCCAATAAAGTACTGCAAAACTTATGAGATGCCCCTTCCACAAACAGGGTACACAGACTCTGGCTGTGATGAAGCAAGCAGCTGTGTTGTTGGAACACATAGCAGGAAGCGAGATGGCCCCCAGTTAACGTTCTGCAACTCATGAAGAACTGGATCCTGCCAATTACTGCTGAGCTTCCTACCTCAGGGGACTGTGGCTCGTGGGGCTTGGAACAAGGGTGCGGCTAAGCATTGTCCAGACTACTGACCTAGAGACACTAGCACAAGCCATAGAATTTGAGTCATTTGCTGTGCAGAAACAGATAAGTACTGTAGCTGGAATGCCCAACCTTAGCTGTAGAACCTCTCACCCAGGGTGTCAGGTCCTCAGTACTTTGTATTAGACAGTTCTTCACCCAGGGCGCACTGAAAGAGCCACAGAGAAAGTCCTACTGCTGGCCTGGCAAGGCGTGAGCTGAGGAGGGACTACTTTTTCCTTGGTGCTGTCTGGATACCAGCCCTTTCCCAAGCTGTATCCTAGCCCACCTTTTAAAGACACTGACATCTTTCTGTCAACATTTGCTCCTAAGCCTATTGCCCTCACTCCTCCATGAACCCTTCAAGGGCAAGGATTATTTCCTAGACCATCAGCTGTCTCAGAGTTTGCATGTAATAAATACCGGATGCCCATAGATCATGCTTCCTAGAGAGCAATGAGATTGAGCCTACCCATCAGGTGAGTAATATGAATACCTAAATGGCCATTCAGGATTTTTGGTAAATCTCCCCCCTTTGTTCCCAGGATGTGAGGGGGTACATCAGATGTCAGGGACCTGTTCGGTTGGGACCTTTGACATCAGTAAGGTTGTTTTTCTCTGGTTTTTGCTTTCTCAGCTGGCACCAAGTGAGGCTGGCACCCTTGCCCATGTAGAGTTGCCTTGTAGGAAAGCAGAATACAGTCCCCGATGTGAGGAGTGTGTGAAGTGCTCAACCCCAGGAGAGTCTCACATGACACTAAGTGAATGATATCAAAGTAATATATCATATTAATAAATAATGTTGAGTGAAGTATATTCAATTTGCCGCTCATTTAAATGTAGATATATGCATATGATATTCAGTATGTTCATATACATGGGTAATGCAAATTCCACTGTGATGCATAACATTCTAGCCAGGGGAAAACTGCATATATGGTAGTGGTCTCGTAGGATTATAGTGAAAGGGAACATTCATATCTCTGTGGATATTATAGCTGCTGCTGTACAGCTATCGCAGCACAGCCCATTCCTACATGATTGTAGCATTGCTGGTGTAGGCAGACCTACTGCACTGTCAATCATATTTAAAGACAGCACGTAGAATGATGTGCAATACCTAATACTCTAGGGTGCTAAATGATTCTGTTGTGGGTATGGGTTACATCCTATTATAAAGCATTTCTACTTAAAAAAAAGTTTGCCCCATGTGGTAGCATGCCTTGTAATCCCAGCACTCTGGAGGCTGAGAACGAGGACAGTGAGTTCAAGGCCAGCCTGGGCTATACAGAGATAGCTTATGCACTATACCATCAGTACCTCCAATCTCATTTACTGCCTCTTGATTGCATCAAGAGGCCACAGAGTAAACAACATTGAGCATCTAGGTGCGCATAAGTTACTCGAGGATGTCTGCAAGATGACAGCACCAGATAGTGACTTATTTCTCCTCACATGTCCTGTTGTTAAGAAATGTTTGAAAAAGTTGTATGTCAGTGATTCCTTGAATTTAATAATATTACAGATAATTCTGTAGGAAAATGGTATGCCGTTTTTGTTTTTGTCATTTGAAGGCTCTAGGGATCGTTTCCCTCCCAAAGGCTGTCATAGGCACGTGCTATTGCTCTGGGTGTTCACTAGAGGGCAGCCTAAACCCATGTGTATACATCAGTGAAACTTCTACAGAGACAAAAGAGAAGCTTGTTTCTTAGAAGCATAACGTTTTTAGTACCCACCGGATAGCTTTACTTTGGGTAACGACCTCTAAACAACCATGGCCAAACAGGCAGCCTTACTAGAAGGAGCAAAGTGTGGATCAGAAATAAACGTGAACCACCAACTTGCATATAAACATGAACAAGCCTCCCCTCCACGTTTTACTTCCTCTTTTACATTTCTTAGCTTTTCTTGACTGCATTTCTGTGAACTTAAGGATGCACAAATATTGTGCTCATTTGCTCAGAAATGAAGAACTGCTAGAACTATCCAGGTATGAACAGTAACACGAATTGCCCTTTGCGGAGTTACGTATACAATTATCACTTGGTATCTATGGGGGGTTGTTTCCAAGACTCCTCAGGTTTTCAGCTGCTAGAGTCCCTTTTAGAAAATGCTGTAGTAGTGCATGGAACCTACATACTTTTTGCAATCTTTACATCACTTACCATTATTCATAATACTGAACACAATGCAAATGCAGTGTAAATAGCTGTTTGTTGTATTTAGGGGGTAATGGTAAGGACTGTACATGTTCAGTAGTCAAAGTTTATTGGGTATGGGTGTTAGGGATTGGACTCAGGGTTGTGTACATGCTCAGCACATGCTGTACCATTGGGCTACACGCAGGTGCATCATTTCTTTAAACAAATGCTGTCTGTTTGTGGTTGGCTGTACCTTTGTATAAGTCATGGGGATGGAGGGCAAATCTTTCTCTCTCTGTCATGCCTTGTCTTGAGGGCAGAAGACAGACATGGCTACTATGCTCAGAGGGAATGATCTTCAGGCCAGTCTGATGCAAATGGTCTGGACCAGAGTAAAGGGATGGGGCCGCCTGAGCAGCAGGGAAGCAGTAGTTAGTGGGCAGAGAAGCAGGGGTAGTGCATGGGGGCAAGGACGGAAAGCTCATGACCAGGTCTCCACGGACTGGTGAGGAATTAGGCAGACCGTGAAGCCAGCTTCTCAGGGTCACTGGCGCCTGCCCATTCTCTTCCCTTGTCCTCACCCATCCCAACACGGGGAAGGAAGGCTTGTTCTCCCCTTTGGCAGTTCGGGTGGGGGAATGAGGGAAGCGGGAGGGTTGGGGGACTGGAGGCCTTGTGGGTAGATAGTTCTACATCAACTCAACACAGGCTAGAGTCACCTGAGGGGAGGGAACCCCAATTGAGTAAATACCCCCATGAGATCAGGCTGTAGGCAAGCCTGTAGGGCATTTTCTTAGCTTGTGACTGGTGGAGGAAGGCCCATCGTAACCAGTGCCATGCCTGGACTGGTGGTCCTGGACTGTATAACAACGCAGGCTGAGCAAGCCATGGGGAACAAACCAGTAAGCAGCACTCCCCCATGCCTCTGCATCAGCACCTACCTCCCAGTTCCTGCCCAGTTTGAGCCCTTGTTCTGACCTCCTCTCATTATGAACAGTGATGTGGACTTGTAAGCAAAATAAATCCTTTCCTTTCCAACTTGCTTTTGGCCATAGCGTTTTATCACAGCAAGAGTAGCCCTGTCTAAGACACTGCTCTTCTTACTTCAGAAGGTTTCTTTTCCACACAGTATTATGTAAAAAGGCAAGACTGTCATAAGAAAGAGAAAGCCCATGGAGCCCACCCTCAATTATCTCTGGTTTTTCTGTGCAGAGTGGGTGGTATGGAAGTTGCATGTTTATCCTGTGGCTCTCCTGGGAATTCTTCATGGGTGTATTTGCAAGAAAAAGCTGCACAAACCATGGTGGGAAGAGTTCCCATAGAGACTCTTCCAGCCTGGCTAGGAACTGGACTCAATTTCCTTTCGCTCTCTGCAGGTACAAAACATCACCCAGGGCCAAATATTTTTCTGGTTTGTCATCCTGGAAAGCTGAACTTTAGAATGTATTTGTTCAATTCTTATCCCCAAATAATTTTTCCAGATTTGCATCAAAGAGGAAAAGGATACCATATTTCTTTCCATCTAGCTTGCTAAGCACACTGACAAGGAGGCCAGAGTTAAGGGGTGCCCTCCCCAGAGAAATAGAGAGTCATGCCATGGCTACCAGTGGCTACCAGAAACCCAGGACTAGTGCAGACTTGCACTCTAGCTGGGAGATTGTCTTCCTGCATTCTTTTATAAAGGAGGGAATTTAACTAGGTGGGGGAAGGGTAAGTTACCTTCAGTGTTTCACAATTGCAAGTGCAAAACAAGCTTCTGGTCCATCTGGCAGATGCAGAAGGTAGAGAACTAGAGGGCTTACTAGACACCTAATTGCTTTTTCTTAAATATACAATGACTAGGTATTTTATTACAGGAACCAATAGCCAGCAGCCTTGGCTTGTATTGTAAAAATTCAAGAGAATGAGTCAAAATGAGGTCATGAGAATATTCTGTTGTCAGCAAGGAGGTAAGACCCGTCTACCTGCTCCCCAAGCCCTCCCAGCACCAGAGGGCCTAAAATAATTAGTCTCTCTGAGTCCCATCTGAACTGGAACAAGCTTGCTTGTTCTTCTGAAGGGTGTCATCGTGCTGACTTCTGGGTTTCAGCTCACAGCTGAATAACTGCCCACTCACAATTTCAAGCGAGCATGTACATTAGAAATGCTAATGCCATTCCAATAAGGAGCTCAGTGTGATACGAACCAAGCAAGCCCTTCAGTAAGAAACAAATGGCAAGTGCAGGTGGGGTCTCCTACTCAAATGCTTTTGGATTTTGTAACTGTGAATTTGGAATATTTGCATACACACCATGAGTATCTTGGGGAGGAGATCTCAGTCTAAACACAGATTTGTTTATGTCTCATATATGCCTTGTGGAGCTTTAAGGTCATTTTATACAACATTTAAAGGAATTTTGTCCAAGAAACAGAATTTTATGGACAAATTTTGTTTGTTCCATTGGCAATTTTTTTTCCTGCCATGTCAAAACAAACTATGTTGGGGTTGGGAGTGTTTTAGATGTGTCAGGTTTTGAGGTTCAGTAATGTTCAACCTGTGTTGGGAAGAGGGTATCTGGTAGAGGGATGCAGTTAAGTGATGCCCTTTCAAATATCCAAATTTTCCTATACTACAATCCCAGTGGGATCGAATGCTGTGCTTTATGACCCAGGGACAGTAACGTCACTTTACAAACAGACACTTATGACCTTTTAGGAAAGTAGGAGGAAAAGACAAACTTCTCCCAGGCCTGGGGCTGTGCCGCCTTACTTACCTAGCCTAATGCCTGCCAAGTATTAGGCTCTTGATTTGTTTCTTAACTAAGTCATTGATATAATTTTGGACTAGTGACCAGTTTCTCAGGCTTGGAAGAAAAAAAAGGTTCTATCTAATTTGTTTGTACATGTGGCCTAGGCTGACCTTGGACCTCTCTGATCCTTCAGCTTCCCCCATCCCAAGTGCTGGGATTATAGGCATGTACCACCACATCCAGTTTATGGGGTGCTGGGGATTGAACCCAGGGTTTTGCACATGCTAGGCAAACAACTCAACTACATCCCCAGTCCTCATTGTTTTGCTGAGATGGAGTCTTGCGGTGTAGGCCATGATGGCCTAGAAGTCTCTACCCTCCTGCTTCAGCCTCCTGAGAATATAGGATTACCGGTGGGATGTACACTTAGCTTCCTTTTTGTCTAAAATAGCTTGTTCCTCAGTCTCTCATTGGACAGTGCTGATTTTTACTGCAGATTGGCAAGAATGACTTACTTATCTCTCCCCTTTCTATTCCTTGTCATGTTTCCTGTACCTTAAACAGTTCCTTGTCTCCATGTCCCTGGTAACTGCCTTGATGGCATTTAAGGATAAGTTCCCACCCGACTCTGTGAGTCAGGGTGCAGCTGATCATCAGACGGTAAGTCAGGCAGCCAACATGCCCTGCATGCCACCACACCCTGGTCCAGAAGCCCAGCTGGGGCAGAGCTGATGACAGTTCCTTTCTCACAGGCCTCTCTAGACAAGGACCAATCTTGAGTTCTGAGAAGAAAGTCCCACATTATACTGTCACTCACCTTATGACTGTGGGGGTGATCTCTGCACAGAAGAACACGCTGAGGCTCCCCACTGCATGGGATGCAAACATGCCCACGATTGAAAATGCGATGGAGAACTTGTCCTTGACGCTGTCACTCATCCCTGGATGAGAATCCAAAGAAGGGAACCATGAGGTAGGAGAGAAGGGAAGAGAACAGAAGCCAGGCAAGGGGTGAACTGGAGTGAGGACCGGGGAAGGGAAGCCTGGGATATCCCAGGAGCTCCCTCCTCCCCAGTGTCCAGTTTGTGGTACAATTAGGCATGCAGTGGCCTCTGGGTGGGCAGTCCTCTAGGCTGAGGACCCTGGAGCCCTTTAAACATTCTGCTGTTGGCTTCTGTAGGTGCTTTGGGCACCTAGCATGCTGAGCTCACAGTGGCCTGTAGAATTCCTCATCCAGAAGCTATGCCAGGCAGAAGGCAGACTGGGGTGCCCCTGCTGCCACAGTGACGTACTATCTGCCCTGGACTCCAGACTGCAACCTCAGGGTTGACCCACCCAATCCAGAGTCAATGTTGATTTAAAGGTTACAAAACCACACATGACCCAAGTAGAATAATTCATGGTCCCGGAGGGAGGGGAAGCGCAAAGTGATCTCTGCACCCGGAGGTGGCACTGGATCCTGGCTGGCACAAGGCATCATCGCACACAGTGTTTTGGCATGCATGGGGGCTGCACTTCTTAGCTCAGCTCAGCTCCCCTCAGTGTTGCATGGAAGGCAAGTGCTCGCATGGGCACTGGTGGCATGGGCTTGGTTGTGCCAGGCAGGTGCGATAGCAGCACGGGGTACGAGGCATCACCTCTGCTGCTCCCCAGTTGGAGAGCAGCAAGCTCCTATGAGTCATGAGGGGTAATGGCTCTCCCTGTAGCACAGACAACCAAGCCCCAACCCTCCTGCCTTCTCATCCTGATTAGCTGCTGGCCAAGGACAAACAGCACCGGTGCTGGATCAGGGGACTGGGAGGGCATGCATGCCAAGCTGCACAAAACCAGGGAAACACGAGTTGCTTTCTCTAGTGCAAGACGGGGATAGAGAATACAAATGTATGCTTATAGTGTCCAACCTACGGCCAACTTCAGCTGCAATTCTTGAAGGGCAGAGTAGGAAGAAAGAGAGGAAAGGAAAACCAGTTGGTGAGTCTCTGTGGCAACTGTTGTGTGGACGTAATAAAAGACAAGGCAGCACAAGTGTCTAGGACTCACCTGAGTCTGGATGCTGGCTGTATTTGCCGATCACTGGAGCCATGGGATGGTTGCGCCCACATCACAGGGTAATGAGAATGGGAAGAGACGGAGAAGGCTTGTTAGGTACGGGACAGCTGCCGAGTGTTCCCATGTGACTTGTTTCTAAGTGAACTTCCTTTTAAGTCTGAGTTGGTGCTGGCTGCCTGGGCAGTAGAATTCATACTGGACTAAACAAAGACCCTTTTGTTTGAAGAGAAGGCTATGGCCTATTGGCCACAGAGTCTGGGAGACAATGCAGTCTGAGAGAGGACCCAAGCGGATCTAAAGGGAGCATCTTTGGATAGAAAGTTATTTAAATGGTACTCTTGGTCTGTGCCAAGGGGCATTGGGCACTGGGAGCAGGTCTGTCAGGCCACATTCTGCTTCCCCAAACCCTGTTCCTCACAGCTACTTGCCCTTTGCCCAGAGTCCCTGTGGCATTTCTGTTCACTGCCAAAGAGGGCACATGGGATACTCTGGAGGCTATCCTGCCACATCTGCCCTAACTGGGTAAGTTGGACAGAGACTTTCTCGAAGGGCAGCTAGGTAGTGTCCACCCAGGGAGGTAGGGAGAATGGCCACCACTTGTTCATATTGGTTATTGTCCATTAAGGTACAGAACCCATAAGAACGTGCCTAAGTTAGGAAAACCGTCTGCATTTGAAACTGGCTCTTCTCTAACCTGGATACAGTAAGGCTACTGTGGTAGTAGTGTGAAGGACAGTAGGTAAGTCTTACTCTGCAGCTGGGGTTAGCTTTCCTCCAAAGATGGGTGTTCAATGGGACACATTTCCTAGCAGTGTCCTGAACTTGTCCCAGAGGAAGGGTCTGGGTATGAGAAGATGCAGTGGTCCGCATTGTGTTCTGGGCATTGGGAGAGGAGGCAGGAGGATTTTTCTTACACACAGGTGGGTGGTTGTTTATGAGGACTATACAGAGCTTGCTGGAGGATTAAACGGACTCTCTAGATTTGTGTTAAGGTGATTTGTAACTTTTACAGAATACTTTGATAAATGTATATACTTGGGAACATTGATAGAAAAGCTGTGTCCCATGCAAGAATGTCCAGATTTTTTCTCCTACTGTCATAGAAGGAAACATGTCTTTGTCCTTATGTGAAAAGCTCACGAACAGTCTGGCCATAGTGAAGTCCTGCTTACTGAGACACAGAAGCTTGGCATGCTGGGGAGTTACAGTGCAGCCAGAGGACTCTGATTTGGGGCGGCAGGCCTGGGGGGGGGGGGGTCAGAGGAGGAGGGGAGACCCAGTAGTCCTCAGAGGAAGAGGCCAAGATGTTCTACTTAAACTCTGTCCTTGTTGAAGCAAGTTCTTGTGGCTGTCGATTTCAGAATTATCACTCAGGTCACGGAAAACTTTTCTCAAGTCTCACCCTATCCTTCCACTATAGTTTGGATCATTAAAGCCCCCCAAAGACCATGGGGTGAAGACTTGTTCTCTACCCAGGGCAGTACTGGGAGGCAGACCTTTATGAAGTGGAGCCTCATGGGAAGAAATTCATACACTTGGAGGTATGTCCTCAAAGAGGACATTTGGACCATAGATCCCTCTCTTCTGTTGTTTCTGCATGTCATGAAGTGAGTAGACTCCCCTGCCATAGGCTCCTGTCATGATGTGTTGCCTTAGTACAGGCCCAAATGGACCAACAAACCATGGGCTACTTGAAAACCCCAAATCTATAAGCCAAACAGACCCTCCCCTCTTTAAGTTGATTAGCTCAGGTATTTTGTCACAGAAACTGAAAGCTGCCATGCCTCCCAAATTCTCTGGTGGAATGCCAGCTCCCCCTCCCCAGCATCCTTCCCTGGCCTCCCTTTTCCAGCCTACTCACAGTTGAGGAGTCCAAGCTGCAGAAGTGAGGCCAGGGCGGTGAGGATCATAAAGAGCAGCAGCCCTCCCCTGCGCCCGAGGAACCTGACTACCACACACATGGCCAGGCAGGAGGCCAGTGCGATGCTGGCCATGGTGTAGTAGTCAGCGTAGAAGTTCTCCAGTAGCGGCACCTTCACCTCGTGGCCCATCATGCTTCTTGCAAAGCAGTGGTGGATCCCGTACCCTGTCAGCCTGCAGGAGACATACACACACACTGAGAGGGTGGGCAGCATGCTCTGAGATAAGGGGCTGCCCAGTCTCCTGGGGATGCCTAAGAGACAGAAGCATTTTACATGCTGCCACCACATGTGGATGAGGGAGTTAAATTCAAAGAGACATCAAAGAAACATCTGTGAGGTCCTTTGTTCACCCAAGTGTAGGACAAAGCGCCTTCTATGTGCTCATTTATTCTCATGTCAACACAAGAACATGGTCATATCCACTTGGCAGACCAGCAGACAGATAAAGGATGCATCTTGGTTGGTGCTAGAGCGGGTAGGAAGGGAAGGCCTGAGGGCTCTGGGTCTGAGCTCTGTGTGGCTTGGCTGGATTAATGCTGTAGGATCTGACTGTGATTAGATCTTTGCTCTGTTGATAAATAGTGACACCTTTTGTACCTCAAAAGTGAATTGAGTCCCTCAGTATTTCATGTTTCATGGAGCTGTTGTAGCAGGAGAACTATAAAGAATGGGAGGCTGCGACTCTAGCCTCTCTTCTTGAAGACAGCTTTGAGGTCTTTCATACATACACACAAAAGTCTAAATCCCTCCTCCCAGATGACCTCTAATGCCTGCTGATAGCTAATCACCCAGATGACCTCTACTCTAACCAAAGGTCCGCTTCGTACAGCTAGGGAGGACGAGGTTATGGAGCTGTGAGGTCAGACTGGAAGGAACTTCCAGGTACACACCTAGCTCTGGAACTGGGGTGGCCGTAAAACTGCATGAGCCACAGACTCAGCAGGCAGAGGGGAAGCTATATGGAGAGGCCTCTTGAGGGAGCCTGAGTTCCTGCTCTGCATTTAGGCAACATGCCACTGATTGCAGCTGCCCTCTGCAGAGCATGGGCCTCTGAGCAGGTGGGCTGGTGGCTAGGAGAGCAGCTCTTTGGAGCCTGGGTGAAGGGCTCTGGCTCCATGGGATCAACCCTTGTCCCTAGACAGCACCAGGAACCCCAACCTTGGGAATTCCCTAGAACTGGATGAAGGAGACTATCAGAGTCACTCTCATAAAATGCAGAGTGAGAGTATTGTTCTGAGGCCATAGGTGTGTGCAGGACCTCACCAGGCCTCTTGGCCTCTTTATGCTCAAAGCCCTAGGAGCTCTAGCACCATACAGGACACTGGCATAGGGCAGGTGGCTGGGCTGAGGGCAATGTTCAGTGTTGGCTGCCTAGGCTTCTTGGTGACATGGTAGGTATCCTTGAGTCCTATCTTCCTTCAAACCTACAGCTGGGCAACCCGGGTATACTTCTGGGGCCTCTTTCATAGAGACAGGTTGAGACTGGTGGACATGGGGCAGGCTGGGATTCAGAGTTCATCTAGGGATGGGAGGAGGGTCCCTCTGGATCTGACTCCATGTGTTTCCCATGACTTACGAGTTGACACATAGAACCACGATATTTTTCCACAGGTTCCGCGTCCCCACCACCTTCACGATGCACACCTTCTTGGGCCTCCGTGAAAGTTCTTTCTCTAGCTCTGCAAGAGACAGACCCAGGAGCTTGAGCAGGATAGAAAGTTCCAGACATAGCTACAACACAGCTTTGGTTTCCATATCCATTCGAAAAGGAGAAAGTCTTTGCCTTTAAGCCAGGGGAGAGGGTCTAGGCTTGTGGCTAGAAATGTGCTCATGCGACTCACGTGGCAGATGGATTTCCCACCACAACTAAAAGGGTGCAAAGCACACTGTCAGTGTCCATTTCCACCCAAGCTCAGGCCAGGCACACGCAGACAGACACACTCTATTCATTTTGTCTGAACACATCACTCCACGATGGGACTAGGCTACTAAGACCTAAGTTAGGTCCCTGCACATACAGCAGGTGATTTCTTTCTGCTGGAAACTACAGCCACCTGTGCCACTTACAGCTCAGAGGCCTGCAAAACCACAAGCTCATATGCACCTTCATCTTGGGGAGATAGAATGTCTTAGGACTGAAGCTACACACAACTGTCTTTAGAGGATGCTAACCTCTGAAAGACAAATAAAAAGATATGTCTGTTTGTGCGTATACACACAGACACACACACACATGCACACACACATTTGTGCATGCTTCAGTTAGCAGTTGAAATGCTTTGGGGAATGGGGTACAGCTCAGTGCTACAATCTGTGCCTAGGAGGCATGAAGCCCTAGGTCCATTCCCAGAACTCAAAAAACAAAGTGTTTGGAAGTGGAGCAAGATGGACAGTGCGTTCGGCTTAGCGATGTGACAGATTCTGAAGCTCTGGGACTAAGGCTCTTGTGAGGCTCATCCCAGCCTTCCGTCTAACAGTGTCCCTCCAGCCTAGCTGGGAGTTTGCTCAAGTCCTGGGGCTGGCCTGGCAACCTAATGGGAATGATCAGGACATGGGAAGTGCCTCATGCGGCGGGAGCTATGTGGTTACTCCTTGAGAGCAGTGCTGACACTCAGCCTTCGGGGCCTTTCTGCTTCCTAGCTGGCTTGTCCCTGCGGACTCATCCCCTACTTAGAAGCTCAAACAGAAAGGATGCTTCCCAGGTCCACAAGGAAACCATGCCATTAAGACTGCCAAGGTCATGAAAACAAGGAAAGACTGAGGAACTGTCAAGAACAGAGAAGGCGGTGGCCAGGTGATGGCCAACTGCACCCTGGACAGGACCCTGGAGTACGAGGGTGCTGTGGATATCGCTCTGTATAAATAAAATGCTGATTGGCCAGTAGCCAGGCAGGAAGTATAGGCAGGACAAGCAGAGAAGAGAATTCTGGGAAGTAGAAGGCTGAGGTGGAGAGACACTGCCAGCCACTGCCATGAGGAAATGTTAAGATACGGGTAAGCCACAAGCCACATGGCAACTTATAGATTAATAGAAATGGGTTGATTTAAGATATAAGAACAGTCAGCAAAAAGCCTGCCACGGCCATACAGTTTATAAGTAATATAAGTCTCTGTGTGTTTACTTGGTTGGGTCTGAGCGGCTGTGGTGGGACTGGCGGGTGAGAGAGATTTGTCCTGACCGTGAGCCAGGCAGGACCAGAAAAACAGCTCTGAGTAGAGGCTGGCACTTGGCTAACAACAGTGTATACTTGTGTCCAGTTTCCTAGTTTTGACAAATGTGCCATGGTAATATCAGACCTTAGCAATGGGGGAAACTGAGTCAGGAGTATACACAAGCTCTGCACTGTCTCAACTTCCCTGTATATGTGAACTTGTTCCAAAATAAGACATTTAAATTTTAAAAATGTCTGTGGGACTAGGGACTTGGAGGCACATACTACCCTCTCTGTGTGTCTGGGTTCTGAAGCCTTGGATTTAAATAACCATCATCAAAATTATCTGAAAAATTGTATCTGGACTGAACATGTACACTTCTTGTTATACAATTCAGTATAACAACTATTTTCCCAGCACTGGCCATCACGAGTAGCTCAGAGATTATCTAGTGTGCACAGGAGGTTGTGTGTGGGCTCTATACAAACACTATACCATTACATACAAGGAAGCTGAGCTCCTGTGAGTTTTGGTATCCTGGAGGTTGTGAAATAGTCCCTAGATGTGGAGCAATGACAGCTGTTGCTTCCTGCTTCCCTGAAGGATGCACCTCTCTAGGTCAGTCACATCCGTCCTGGATGTTCCAACTTTCCTTCTATTTCATTTTTCACAAACCTCATTCATAACAGTTTGAAGGACAAATAAACTTATTTTAAATAGGGAGCTAGTAGTCCAGTGAGCTATATGGTGGCATACACAATATCCTGTGAGTTTGAGGCCAGCCTACTCTACACAGAGACTTCCAGGCCAGCCAGGTTTATATGGTGGGGTAAAAGAGGTGTGCGCATGGTGGGTAGGACATTTAGACATTTTTTTTTATTTAACTAGTTTTGTTTAATGTTAAAGATGGGGTACTATTATGTTTCTCAGACTGGTCCCAAACTCATAGGTCAAGTGCTCCTCTGGCCTCAAGATTCATAAACTCTTGGGATTATGAGCATATGCAATCATACTTAGCTCTAAATAAATTTTAGACTCTGTGTCACCAGCCAGGACATAGAAAAGACAGAATAAATCTTTCCTATGACTGAAGGAGAATGTGCCAAGTTTCCAGAATATTCTTCCGTTTCGTATTTAGGGTGAGAACTTGGCATAGGCTAACATGGCTGGTATTCTGGCTGCCTCTCCACAGACCCTCTCAGCTCCAGAAGTCTCCTGAACTACTTCATCTCAGCAAAAACAGGCTAGTTTGACTTACTGATGCCCTTTCTCTATGGTTAAAGAACAATACACTCATGAATCACTTAATGAGCAGGTCAGGGGATACAGTCTGAGAATTATGTCATCAGGCGATTCTGTCATTGTTTAAATATCACAGAGGGCTCACAGAACCCTAGATGATACCAGTTGGCTTCTGGGTAGAGACATGAAAAACAGGAGATACGTGAGGCTGTTGCCAGACTCATGCACTATACTGCATCGTAAGAAACACTTTAAAAATTCGGAAGCCATTCTAAAACGACAGAAAAAAGTATAGTTTAGTGGAGACAGAAGCCACCAGTCTTCTCGTTGTTATTTGCTGTCTGTCACTGTGTGCACCATCCTTCTAGAGAGCTGGCAGTGCAGCCAATGCACGTAAGACCACCGCCACCAGCATGAGGAAATGCACCTCACTCTACGACACTCTACAGTGCTTAGAAAATGCTCTGCTCTGTGAAAAGTCTAGGGACCGTAGTTGTGTGTGTGGTCCTCTGGTGACAGACACTTCGGTGCATAGTGCAGAACTGTGTTTGTTAAAGAGCTTGTAAACACGGCTGGTAGATATACCCAGATCCAGTGGTCTGGGTACTTTCACTCTTACAGACACATCAGAAGTCAGCTCTCATAGGCACCCTTTCTCAGCAATCGTCCAAGAAGGAAATTCAGACATCTGTTAGCATGTTTATATGAGTTTAAAGTTGTTTCTTTTTCAAAAGTGGTCCATACGCAGCTGCTAATGTATTATTGCAGATGAACTAGTATGTCAAAGAAGCTATAGCAATTGTATTATGACCTGAGGGTTTTGTTTTGTTTTGTTTAAATAACATTAAACCCTAGAGCCCAGTCTAAGAATTGACTGTAGTCTACAGTGGTAATTGCATTATTCTAAAGGGAATTAAATTAACTTTTCCAGCACTATTGATATTTTGTCAGGGTCTCTGGTACTCATACCACTGGCCCATCATCAACAACATCACACGGGGGCAGCTTCAAGAGTTTTCTTCTGGGTATTCTAAATTGTAGGAAGCATCAGCTAACTGCTGAGACCCTGTGCAGTCACTGGAAACAGGGAGCTTCTTGTCCCTCTAGCCCAAACTTCTTGCATTAGGAGATGAAAGCAAACAGGTGCCAGGCAGTGGGTATGAGGACGGCATTGGGTTGCTTCTCTGGAGTTCAGAGCAGCGTGCCTCAGCCTTCGTGGCTCAGTGCTGTCAGAGAATTTCAAACTGAGACACGGGCAGACTTAATGTTGGCACACCAGGTGTGTCTATCCCTGCTCCACATTTCCTTGACCCCTGTGGTCGGTGCACAAGGTCTGGGAGCAGCAAGAGTCCCCCACCTGGGAAGGAGCTCATCTCTGTGTTTCTTATTAACCTCCTTGGAAGAGCTGCCCACAGTAATGGAGATCTCAGCTCCCTAAGGCTAACTTCAGTCTGAAAATATTGAATGGAGAATTCCAGAAATGAGAAACTCATAAATTATATTGTCATAATTGTTCTAGTTTTGTTATTAGTTGTTGTTAATCTCTTCCTCTGCCTAATTTGTAAATTAAATGTTATTTTAGATATGCATTTGTAGGGAAAACCAAGCCGGTCAAAAGCTAGGCACTAGCCATGGTTTTAGGCACCAATGGAGGGTAGTCCTGACATGTACTAAGCCTTGAGGATATGACAGGGCTGGTGTGGATGCTCTGAGCTCTGGATGCAGGAGGCAGTGAAGAGGTCCTGGTCCCTCTATATCTTCCAAAGGGCAGCAGAGAGGGAAGGCAGTGGAAGCATGCCCTGGGCAGCCTCCCTGGGACTGAGAGCTTGGGTACATTTGGATTGCTTCCCCCATGAGGTTGCCCACAGAGGGCTCTGTAGAAGAGGTCAAATGACTTCTGACTCCTGCTCCCTGTAGACCTCTCTCCCCATGGATGAGAAAAGGGCCACGCATGCAAAGATGATTACATGGGAGAAGCTATTCTGAACTAAGAAAGTTGGAGTCCAGAGAAAACAGACTCTTCTTTCCCCATGTGCTAGGCAGTTTTGCATACTGTTGTCTGAATGCATCTGGAGTGGGGGAGGGACAGTGAGCCAGGGTGAGTTAGCATTCCCACAGTGACCACAATACAATGACACATCCTAAACCTTTCTCCTCTTTGTTAGTCACCATGGGGGGGGGGGGACAAATCACCTCTTACTTGGCCCCCTGCCTGAGACACAGAAGAGAGATAAGCCCCAACCAAACTTATAAGTTGGAGGAGAGCTAATATCACTTTCCAAAAATAGGGACATGAGTCAGTGTAATTAGGATTGAGAAAACAAGCTTTTCCCAGATAACCTTTTAACCTGAAAGAAGTGGAGTGTGATGATTTAATTAGAAGGCCAGAGACAAACGTGCAATAAGACCTGAGGACAGAAGCTTGCAGGAAGCTATGCATGGTCCAAACCAAGCTGGCCCGGTCCGAAGGGTTCCTTAATAGCATCCTTTCCCATAAGTCTCCATGGCTGCCCTATTCTCAACAGCTCAAGAAAGTCACTTTGGCTAGACTTCTTGGGTTCAACTCCCATTCTACTTAGTAGCCCTGACCTCTGGCAAAGCACCTCAGCCTCTCACTGTCATGGTCTCCTCATCTGCAAACAAGGAGCACCACAGTTTCCCTTATAAATGTGCTGCTGAGAAGAAATAGGTTCATATGCATACCACATATAGGATGGAACATTAAGAATGAGTTGCTCTTCGCACATCATTTAGAAGAGGATTGGCACATAGGCATCATGTATTGTCTTGTTTACTGTCAAGGCTCCTGAGAAAGGGGGCCTCAGATGCCCCTCTGAAGAGCCAGCATTCAGTGCTCCTCAAGTAGACCAGCCATGGCTTGCATCCTTCAGTCCCGGGAATTCAGAGCTTTTGGTTGGCCTGACTGTTCCTGGCTGAGCTGAAGGACTTGGTAGACCACATCTCACCCAGCAAGTGGTTGTGGCTCAGCCTTTGTGTCCTGGGCACAGGTAAAGATAGGTATGCTACCCTTGTTGAGCCCCTAGATCTTCTGAATGGGAGTCCACTAAGGATGCTCAAAGCTCTTAAGATCCAGGTTGCTCACACTTCTCCCCACCCCCATTGGAAATGGGGACCTGCAGGGTTCGTTCTCTTGCCTGGCACAGGTTCTCACATGTGTCTCAAAGCCAGGCTTGCCTAGTCACTTGGACTACAGCCACTTGCTACTACCCTCTATCCTCTGCTTTATTGCTTTACCCCTCCTACTGAATGTACATCTAAGACCCCCTGCATATGTACCCCATCTCTGAGCTCCCTAAGAGTCAAGCCTAGCCTGCTTCCTTCTTTGTTCTCCCATAGTGTTGGGTGCCATCAGATGCTTAATAAGTGTCTATATTCTGAATGAAGGGTCATCACATGATTCTAGTCATTGGGAAAGTCTAGTCATATTCAGAATTCATAATCTCTTTCTCTCTCTCTCTCTCTCTCTCTCTCTCTCTCTCTCTCTCTCTCTCTTACTTTTCTTGGGGGATTTTATGAAGCATATAGGTTTTCATGTTAACATGGTGGGTCAAAGCTGCCATTTTCCAAAGGGACTCTCTAGGTTCCTTGCATTAGTCTCTTCTAGAGCATACTACACATGCACATTCCTAGGGCTTCTTTCACATCCTCTAGGTCAGCATCTTGGCATGTCAGGGAGGAGCCAGGAACCTGGCTGTGAAGAACTTCCTGGTGACATTTACGGACTCCCAGCTTGAAAGCCCCACTTAGCTTGGCTGATGCCCTGATTCACAAGAATTCTATGGATCTGAACCACTGTACAAAAATAGTTCATGTTTCCATTTCTTCCCTTGACCAACAAATAGGTCATGGCCATAAATAGATAATGGCAGCCCTTGGAAGATCATATTCAAGAAGAGAGGTCACTTACACCATCCATACCTTGAACCAAGGCTTTAAACACGGTAGGCTGGTAGGAAAGGAGGTGCTGGGTATCACACAGCTGAATATGCCCGATAAAGATGGGTATGTATCCAACTCGCACCCTGCTTTTGGTTTTGTATGGGCTCTAAGGAGCATGATGAGTGTGCAAAGAAACTAACTCCTAAAGTCGAGAGAATTTGAGTTTATTTTTATTTTATTTATTCAGTTTATTTCACTTTCAGACTGTAGCAGACACTGCTGCCTTTCCAAACCTTTGCAAACCATGTGGGCACAGGAGCAGAGACCAAACACTAGCTAGGACAGTTCTGCCAGATGAGACCAGCCCTCAGGCACCCTGGCCAGCCATAGTGTACTTACCAGGCATCACTCCCTTGATGTCACTCTCAGGGCTCACACAGTTCTTCTGTGTGATGTACAGGATCAGCTTCTTTGCTGCCTCAAACTGCTGGGTAGCCATTAGCCATCGGAGAGACTCGGGGAATATCCTTCAAAGACATAAAGGGAACGGCTGAATGGCTTCCATTCTGTTTCACTTCAGTTATGTGTTATTGGGAAAGTCAGGGTGGACTCTGGTGAGAGGTTAACCATGATGACCTGACCCCTGCCTTGCCAGCTCATAGGCGTCTTGAAATGGATCTAGCAGATGGAAACAGTGGATATTGATATGATCTGAATGTTGGCTCCTCTATCCCCAAATGAGAAGCTATAATAAAATATATTTCAAATTATAGGCATTTTTAAAGATAATCAAAATTAATGTTTACTGGTCTGTATTTATTAAAAATTAATTTGGCTAACAGAACTTGAATAAGTAGAAACACCCAAAAATGCCATTAGCAAAATGTGGCATTTTAAAATCAGATCTTTTCTTTATATAGAAATAATAGAACAAATGCTAATGCCCATGGTTTAAATTCCATTTTGCTGGTGTATTTGGATATAGTGTCTTTTCTTAATTTACTGAGATTGTAGATCATTAACATTTATTTTTTTCCCTCAATGTATGGACTTAAAACCTTAAAATGCAACATAAGTATCAGTGTAGCTACATCTGTATTTGATTCCAGTATCCTGTGATTTGTGTTAGGACCTCTTCTTGCCTTTATTGATCTGACAGTGCAGGTTACTTTGTAGATTGTCTGTAAAATCTTAAAATATACAACAATGGGGGGGAAGGGTCAAAGTAATATTATTTAGACCCAGGGCTCATGGACACTAACCCCATGGCAGGGAATCAAAGTCATAAATCAATGGTGTTTGAGTAACATCATTTTGTTCAAATCAAAATGTTGTATACAAAGCAGCCATCTTTGTTCTCAGAATTTTCCAGGAGAACAGTGCTGGGCCCAGGGTACACCTGACCCTCAGGAAAAGATTCTTCCTCTTGTCCCAGGCTTCAGAACCATTGGCAGAGACCAAACTGCACTCAGTAGGCATGGTTCAGTGCAAATTGTCAGGCCTCTGGGACACTGTATTATCCCTAATAGCCATTCAGTCTTTAGCTCATCTTCATCATCCCTAAAGGTTGGGTCCTCAGACAACAGGGTCTGCAAAACTAAAGTAATTCTACCTTACGGTCTTTTCAGATTGCAAGGCTTGTAGGATAGGTTTGGACTGCAGGCATGGTGTTCCTTCATGTTTGAAGAAATGGGTGTAGGCCTCTCATGAGCTCAGACTCTTGCTAGGCACTAAATGATTTTCCTTTTTTTTTTTTTCTCATGTGAACTGAACATTAGCACTATAGGTCCATCTTTGATGGATCAACTCTTGATTTCAAGTCTTATGGAGGGAAACCTCTGTAAAAGTGATAAATAAGGTAAAGTGCAGATACGCTCTCAACTTAACGGGTGACATGGATCAGACCCTGCATGTATGACATAGGATGGGACAGGGCAACTGAGGAAGGCAATGGCTGGGACTCAAAGGAGAGGCAGAGCCCTTCTGGATCTGTTTCAGAAAATAAGTGAGTGCTGGTTCAGCTCAGCATGCTGTGTGATGTGTGTGGGGACAGGACCCAGAGGGAGGTATGGGGGTATGAAATTGTACGCTAGGTTTGAGGAGTTGTAAGCTGGTAAAGCAGTAGGCTAGGTATGAAATGGGAAGAGATGAGGTAAAAGGGGAGGAGAGGGGAGAGGAAGACAAAGGAGGAAGGATATAGAGATACTCATGGTAGGGGATGTAAGGACCAGCAGCCACAGGATCAGGGTGAAGGGAAATCAGGACGGCACTCTCTCAGGAGAGACAGGTGGGCTCACACCAGCCACACAATTGCCTCCAACAGCAGGCAATCCTGCAAACCACCTTCCATCACCAGACTGGTGACTGCAGGCACTGTTCTACCAGTTTCACAGGCCAAGCTTCTGATAATGCCCCACTGTTTACTCCTTTGACAGCTGGGAAAGTTCAGGCTGAGAATATCCATGAGCATTGCTCAGGACACTCAGCTATCAGATGACAGATGATTGGATGAGTTGAGAGCTTACTTCCTTAACCTTAGACACAGCAAAGCAGTACGCCAAGTTACCCAGACAGCTGATGTTGGAAAGTACTGTCCTTATGAGGATTTTCTAGGGGTATACAGAAAGGCACAAGCCTCAGGGTGCATGTACCAAACACCTTTTTAAAGATGTATTCAAATGTATAGCAAAGTCATAAAGAACTGAGCTGTGGCTCATGGGAAGGCCCAGGAGCTTGTCAGTTTGGATAACATGGTGGGAAGTTTATGGAATTTCTCGGACACATGTATGATGTAATAATACTCTAAAGTTTAAAAACTCTGACAGAGATGAGCATGGAGGCTCACTCATATAATCCCAGTACTCAGAAGGCTGAGACGGGAGAACTGCTTTGAGTTCAAGGCCACTGGGTCTACCCAGTTAACGTCAGGCCAGCCTGCAATACAGAGTATGACCCCATCTCAAAAATTCAAACCTGACCACAGCTTGGGACCTGGGAGAGACATATCTCTAAAGTTCAGATACAGAATATTTCAATCAAAAATAACAAAACCACATGAGGCAGATAAAATCCACATCTGCCCAGTGTACCTCATGTTTGAAAAGCCATGAAGCAGAAATAAGTAAAAGGATTTCTGATTTGGGTGGCATGGAAGTTGTATGACCAGTTTATTGGAAATAGCTCTTGGTGGAAGAGCACTCAGAGCTGACTCAGAGGAGTGAATTCTAGGAGAGGAAGCTCCTGGTAATGTTGGGTCAGGTTGTGGGGAACAGAGAGGGCTAGCAGTCATACCCTGGGAAAGGTGGCAGTCAGTGACAGGCATGCAGAGGCATTCCAGCTCCTCTGGTGGGCACAGGAGCCTCACACACAACAGGTGCCCCTGATATATCCCACTGTCTTGACACAGGACCCTGGTGATGCCCAAGAGTGGCAAAGTGACAAAACTAATTTCAGTACCAGACAGAGATCTCTGTTTGGCATGTGTCCATATGGCCAATGACTTGAACCCATCCTTTCTGCTCTAGTATTGACATCCTTTTAGGCATCAATACTAGTACAGGTAGATTTGGAACTTGGCCTTTAGGATTCTTTCTATATGGTACATGTTTTCTTCTTCTTCTTCTTCTTCTTCTTCTTCTTCTTCTTCTTCTTCTTCTTCTTC